>VXAA01000913.1:36853-70113 GCA_013399115.1 Anseranas semipalmata
AAGGAAAGGAAAGGAAAGGAAAGGAAAGGAAAGGAAAGGAAAGGAAAGGAAAGGAAAGGAAAGGAAAGGAAAGGATGCAGCTGCCATGTTAATTGCTACAGAAATGCCCTTAAAGTTTTCAGAAATTCAAATATCTAGAGATAGCTACTGCAAAAAAGAAAATTCCTTTTTAGATACTCAAAACCATATAGAGGTGCTGTAGTCCATTTTCTTTCTCTTCCTTTCTGTATTAAAACTTTCTTCTTGGACAAGTGCAAATGTCATAGCAATGAAACTCACTCCTAGCAAGTGGTTTTTAAGTTAGATGAAAAGATGCCACCTCATAATTTTTTTTGCATTCCATATAGCATTTGTATACAGAAAATACTGCAGGGGACTAAAGTAAGCAGAATGGAAATGGTTTTATTTCATGCAGATTAAAGTTGCTTTACTAATACTAAAGCAAACTGTTTGTCAGAGATAGAAAAAAGACAAATTGTTTGTGTTCTTTAAAAACTAAATAAATCTTTGATGGAGATTAGGTGAATGATACCTGAATCCTGTTAACATTAATGACAACAGAAATGCTAGCTGAATATCTGTTCCACGTTAAGCATCAGTTACTTAGAAAGGCATTTGTACACCTAAAAATGTCCTTTGGCTTAGGATTTATCATCTGTGTCTTCCAGAGTGCACTTCATGCTCTCAGTGAGAGTCTTTAAAATCTTTCTTGAATGTTCTCTTTTGAAGAGTGAACTGGTTGCCTACAATGTGTGTGGAATCTCTCTCCTTGGATCTATTCAAAATGTTACTAGACAGACCTCAGGCACTAGGTTTGGACTAGAGATCTCCAAAGGTCCTCTCCAAACCAAAGTACATATGGTATGTACATCCAATGATGCTGTACCACACCTTGCTCCCCAAGTGGCATTGCCGCAATCACTGCCATCCCCCATAGAAAGCTTTGCTCCCTTTAGATAGGAAGAGCATTCTAACAGAGCTGTAAGAGCAGTCATTCAGACAAAGTACTGTGAAATACAATACATGGTACTAGCATTCTCAAGAGAATAGTAGAATTTTAAGATACATTAATAGACAGATGGTTGGGGATGATAGTGTCATTCATATTTAGAGGTAGATTGTAGAGGTAGATTGAAAGGGGTTGTTTAGCCTGCAGAAGAGAAGGCTCAGGGGCGACCTTATTGCTCTCCAAAGGTACGTTAAAGGAGGCTGTAGCGAAGTGGGGATTGGTCTCTTCTCCCATGCACCAGGTGATAGGACGAGGGGCAATGGGCTAAAGTTGCACCAGGGGAGGATTAGGTTAGATATTAGGAAAAACTTCTTTACTGAAAGGGTTGTTAGACATTGGAACAGGCTGCCCAGGGAAGTGGTTTGGTCACCATCCCTGGAGGTATTCAAAAGACGTTTAGATGTAGTGCTTAGTGATATGGTTTAGTGGAGGACTTGTTAGTGTTAGGTCATAGGTTGGACTAGGTGATCTTGGAGGTCTTTTCCAACATAAATGATTCTGTGATTCTGTGATTCTGTCTCCTCCTAAGGGTAAACATGAAGAGTGTATGTCTACCATATTAAGGTGAAGTACCTGGCCTCAGATTCACTACATTCTGAATGGGTTCTCCTTGTTCTTTTAAGCTTCGATATAAATAAATGGTCAAAGCAAGTTCTCCTCTCAGTTGGTCCCAAAATGCCTTACCTTTGAGAGACAGAACATGTTTAAATTTATCACCAAGAACCCTCTGAAAGGGTTCAACACAATTCAGATTACCTGTTGCACTTTCTTATAATAATTCTTTGGAAAAAACAAAAAAAAAAGAAGCCTAGAGTAAGGGAAAATATACCTTACCACCAGGTACTTTTTTACTACAGGCAAAAATTTCCATGTAATAAATCATCTGAGAATTTAGGGAAGAAGGTAAAAAAGGGGAAAAAAATACACTGGGGGAATGAAGAGCAGGTAGGAAACAGAGTAAGTCAAATAGCGATTGAATGAAACTTCTTCCAGTAATGAAGGTATGAAAATAAATATGTCTTTTTTGCCTTTTTTTAAACTCCTCACTGCCATCAATAAACATTTCTGTCTGCCTTGTGTTTCCTGGATGTAGGATGAATATAGCTGCAGTGTTTCCGAGCTGGCCCACTCTGGTCTCAGTACAATGGGATACTCAGGCTCTAGTGGGAAATTTTTTTTGCCACAATGTAGATAGTTCAAACTTTTTTCAGCTACATTTACTCTGAAAATTACCATTTCTCAACTGAATCAGGAAAAAGAAAGATCATTTTCTAGGTGGGTGGGCAACAACATCCAGCCTGTAATAGTCTTACTATTAGGTATGTTGAAAAGAAGCCAAGGCCCCTCCAACAGTTGGGAAAATAAATAAACCAAGAGCAAAAGTAAGCAAGCTGTAATGCTGTACAGCAACAAGATTTCCTGCAGAGACAAAGATTACGCAAAGTCCGAATTCCTTACTGCAGGCACAAAAATGAAATGGATATATCTTACCTACATACATAAATCAACTTTTTGCATTATAACATGACTATCCTAACTGGCAAGAAGTGAATGGCAAATAAAATCTTTTCTCTGCTGTTTCTTTCATTATATATTAAGTTACATATTCCAGTACAAAATACAACAATACAATAGCTTCACTTACCCTGCTGGTATCATCCACATGCTTTGGGGTTTGATTCTGATGCCTATAGCAAACTGGAGCAGCCCTGTGTACAACACTACTTTACTAACTTAATTGAATTAAATAGGAGAGGAGGATTATCTCAGGCCTGAAAGAAACTACAGAGACTGAAACTTCCTTGTTTTATTTCTAAGAAGGTAAATATTTAAGTATAGTTTTTAAAGAAGTACTTTTTGTCTAAGTCACATGGCAAAGAGAAATTATCAGTTGACTTGAATTTATTACTAAAAATAATTAATAGCTAAAACATAACAATCTTAAAATAATTCAAATAAATTTCATACTTACAATTCTCCTCATTTTCGCTCTAAATAGGCTACACATTTAAAGGGAAATGATTTGTTCAGTATTTGCTTATATGTTATTAAAGACTCTTTGGTGATGTATTAAGACCATTTATGCTGGTATGAGTTGAAGAGGCTCCTTTTAAAAGATGAAAGAACAGAAGGGAAAGGGAGAAAACACATGAAATGACAACAAGGTAATAAAATATATACAAAAATTGCAACGTCGTTCTCTCCATCTTTATTTTTTTTCAGTCTTCTGTTTGGACATCACAAGCACGGCTCACATGATCTCAGTGGACATTCTGAGACCTTGAACACATTCTTCCTGGGCTGCTGCTTACAAACTGCCTATTTGCTTACAGAAAGTTCAATGTAGTCTATCATTTTTTTGCTATTTTGTATTATTTTATTAATAGTTTTGTTAAGAGAAGTGATTGGTGTCATACCAGGAGCTGCAGATGACACAAACTTCAGTGAATCAAGAGCAGAGAGATCTACTGAAGGTAAGTGACTGGTCGACACAAAGGTAAATTCACCCCAGTGCTGATTAATATAATTTTGTAGAAAATCTAAACTATTCACATATCATTTAAGTTCAAAATGAATCACATCAACTCAAGGAAAAAAAAAAAAGTGAGCCTAGGCACCATAATGAATTGTTCAGTGAAGATCGGTGCTCAATGAATAGATGCAGTCCCAGGAAAAAAAATAAAAATAAAAAATAAAGATTTATAAAAAGTACAGTAAAGAATAACTAGGAAATCAGAATTCTTCAATATAAATCAATTGTATGGCATTGTCTGCACTACCATGTATAATTTCTGCCAGTTGTTCTCAAAACAGATGCTGCAGAATTAATGGTGACTCTGAGAAAGATAGTAAGTATGATAATGTGGCATGCACAACTTTTTCATACAGAAAAAGATTGGAAGGACCGAGAATGTTGACCTCAGAAGCAAGACAACATAACAAGAGATGACAGAATTTCACACAAAATGGAGGAACAATATGAAGAAAATCAATTAGGAATTTCAATCATCCTTTGTCTCACAACATAAAAGCAAAATGACAAAATTAGAAAGCTGATAAATTCCAAATCCTACTACAGGAGACACTTTCCCACATAGCATATGGTTGTATTGTGGAATTTGTTGCTGTATTAAGAGTGGAAATAGAGATGAGTTCACTTGGGGACTGGACCTGGAAAGGGTCAAAAACTCTTTCATTAGTGTGACCAATTGCTACAGAAAAAAAGTTTAAAAAAATTATAACAAATAGTACTCCTATGCTTTGGGTTTCAAGGAGCCTAAAACAATGAAATCAGAAAATGGCATAATCTGTGGCTGGGAGGCAGATTATCCTACATCTATCTCCTCATTCTAAGTTTTCTTCTGTCTTTCTCTGAAGTATCGAGTTTGGACAATGTGAGAGGCAGAGTACTAGACCAAAAAGTAATAATAATCATTATATTCATTACAATAGCTCAAGAGTAGCTCAAGGACAGTGAAAATTCCAGGTCTATATATATGTTTTAGAGATGAGTTTGGCATCCGAAGTCATAAGTTCCTGCATTCTTTCCAAATCTTTGCCTTGTATAAACAGAGTCAGAACAGACAGCTCTATGCTTGCTCAGTTTGCAATGGCTGTGAGGTACAAAAACATTCAGTGCAGACCTCCGTGAAACAGATAAACTGGAATACCTTTGCAGGTACCTGCTAAAGACTACATAACACAAGAGGAAATGCACAGCTGACATTTGAGATAATACCATATACGAGTCCCAAGATGCCAAATGGGAATGCTAACAGCAAGAAAACTCAAGGAACATGCATGTGTAGGTTCCCACATTGTCCACAGAAAACAGTAGAGGAATTTCTCAGTCATGTTTAGATCCACATTTTCATTCCAAAGATACATAGTGTACCATTGCCATCATGCATTGCCATCCATCTGCTTGACAATGACATTATAAATATAAACTACACACAAATCAGGATGGGGTGCATTAAACAGAGCATAGCCAACTGGTCAAAAGAGGTGATTCTCCAACTATATTTAGTGCTGATGCAGCCTCACCTTGACTATTGTGTGCAGTTCTGGGCTCCACAACACAAGAAGGATGTTAAGATAGTTGAAAGCATCCAGAGGAGGGCAACAAAACTGGCAAAAGGGCTGGAAGGCATGTCCTGTGAGGACAGCCTGGCTGTCTAGTCTGGAGAAAAAGAGGCTGAGAGGCAAACTCATTGCTCTCTGCAGCTTCCTGAGGAGGAGAAATGGAGAGGGAGATGATGGTCTCTGCTCCCTGGTCACCGGTGACAGGACACATGGGAACAGCACAAAGCTGCGCCAGGGGAGGTTCAGACTGGGCATTAGGAAAAATTTCTTTACCGTGAGGGTCGTCAAACACTGGAACAGGCGTCCTAGAGAGGTGGTTGATGCCCCATGCCTGTCAGTGTTCAAGAGGCATTTGGACAATGCTCTCAGTAATACCCTTTAACTTTTGGTCAGCCCTGAGCAGTTGGACTTGATGATCTTTGTAGGTCCCTTCCTACTGAACTATTCTATCCTATTCTGTTCAGTATAATCATGCACAAAGTCCCAGGTGAAAAAGGCTGCAGTTTGATCAGTGTTGTTCTACAGAGCAAGTTGAAGTTTAGGCACCTAAACACCACACTGCAACATTTAAGACTTAACAGGGCTTACCTTGTCTTTAAAATCTATGTGGTTCTGCAGGATAGCTCTGTGGTAAGTGGCTGTCCTCACAAAATCCTGCATCATATTCTGTTGTTGAGACAGACTGCCGTAAAACTAAAAGGAAAGGAGGAGGGGGGGAAAAAAAAGGCAAAGAAATAAAGCCCATTTCTATCAATCTTACCTATACTTATACTACCAAGATCCTGACCACTCTTTGAATAAACCTAAGCTCTCTTTCTAACTGGCCTGGTGACTGAAGTCAGGAAAATAATGGTAAGTTAGATTTCATAAACTGGCACTGAAAACATTCACTACCTGAAAATACTGAGCAGCGGATGCTTCATCTGTTCGCTGACTGAACACAGAATTCTCCTTCTTTTGGTTATAGCATCTCTTCAATACATTTGAAAATGTGTTGTATTCTGGAAAAGAAAAATAAAAAAGACACAAACGTAGCAAAAACCACAAGGATAGTAAATTAAGATGAACATTCAATGACAAGATAGAAACAGATTCAGTTGTACTTGAGAGTCATGCTTCATTTGGCGTATGCTGTTCAAAAAGACACAGTAAACAGTTTCAAATTTCATTAAACAGAGAAGAGTTGTTGCAAAGACCTGATCAGCATCTAAAATTTTAAAGAAGTACCTGGATGCATGCAACAGTATCGTCAAGATTCTCCATTCATGTTAGCTAACTACTGTAAATAACTGTGATGGTGAACTCTTAACAGAGGAGTGGCTGAACATGAGCCTCAACCTACTATTTCAGTTAAGCTATACTAATCCAATCTCCAGAGAGAGAACCATCTAGGGTTACTGTGAAGTACATGGATTTGAGTTGGGAGATTTACAACCTAGAATAAAACACTCAAAATTTAATTGGCCTAAAAAGCCATGCTGGGCATCCCATCTTCCTTTAGAAGCAGTCTAGCAAAAAAGCTCAGGTTTCTAACATTTAGGCTTCCGTGGACAAGATCAGTTTTGGTATTAGTTATGTAACAGGAAAATTCAGGTTAATCAAAACCAAACCAAACCAAAACAACAACAACAAAAACAAACAAACAAACAAACAAACAAACAAACAAAAAAAACAGTTCACAGAAGGGCTTCTGTCCCCATCTTAAAAAAAATAATTTTTGAGTAGAGTCTTGAGCAAGATCCATTGTAGAAAATTTTAAATACTTGGTAAAATTGTACAATAAAGACAGCAGAGACTACAGTAAAGTTTTCACAGACTATCATTGCTATCCAAGCCTTCCAGTTTTTACACGGCTAGTGTAAATCACTAAGACTTGAAAACCGAATGAAAAAAGCTCCACTTCTGAGATAGTCTTATGTTGTATTACTTTGAGAATTTCACACTGAAAAAATGACAAACAGCCATAGTTCCTCAGAGAAGTCTGAAAGAATTGAGGACATAGCCCCTCAAAGTTCTGAGCAACCCCAAGTTGGACTAAATATAACAGAGTCCACTGTTAAGCTTCTGGAGGGTCAAATCATCTTGCCCAGTTGAAATTATGAGCAGTCTGTAGTGGATGTAATGATACAACTTTGTCAAAAATCTGGAGCAATAGCTCTTAGAAGCATTACAGCATTAGTTTACTATGAACAAATAAGCAACTTTAACCTTATAGTAGCAGAAAACTAAGGGCAGCAGAAATTGTAAAACACAACTCACAAGCCTATTCTGTAATTTGCTGTAATCACAAGCACTTCACCTGCTGATGAAATCTGCTAGAATGCTCATCTGTTGCCACTATATGCAAGATTATCCTGTCATTACTAGGTGAGATAAAGTCCTAACTTTGCTACTTCTGGCTTGTCGGCTCCAGTGGGAAGAAGATGCCACACTGAACATCTAAATTCAGTGTGATATGGGGGCTCAAAATTGCTTGAGTTTGTTGAAAATTAATCATAAATTACCATGAAAATGTACAAATACCATTAACATGCCCTTTTCACTCCCATATACAAGGATGACATTCAGAATGTCACAGCAAGTGACTGGAGCATGACAAAGGATGAAGAGAAGCCCAAATTACAGACAGTACCAGTTTTCTACTGGCAAAAGCGAGAAACAGCTTAAAACAAATCAGTCATTCTGTTCTTTCTCTGCCTTGAAGAGACACCACCAGAAAGTTATCTGACATCAGACAGTGGAGATTTTTTCCATACAGTCTTAAGCTTCTCTTTTTTTTTCCTTCCTCTATCTGAAAGTAAGAGATAATGCTACAGTTTCAACAACATGCTCGTCTCCTTTCTTGTCAGGTTGCACTTCACTATTATTTTCATACCTCTGCAGAGACTTTTTGGCAGCTCAGAAGAACATCATTGGTGTCCAGGAATGAGAATTGATTTTAAAACCAGGGCAGGGTAAGAAAAATTGGAAGAGAGATTATGCAGCGGACCTTTTTATCCTTGGAAGTTTTCAAGACATAACTGTACAAAGTCCTGAGCAACCTGGGGCTGAACCTGCTATGCAAAGGAGAGTTGACCAGATGACAAAATAATTCTCTTCCAATTGAATTATTTTATGATTCTATGAAAAACGTATGACTTGTTTGTTGTACAGTACTTCTTTATATACAAATAAGAAGTTTGAACTTGGAGCTCTCCAGAGTGCTGGCAAATTACAGAATTAGAACTCACTGAGTTGTGGAGTATATCAAAATAGAAAGAGCCTGGCAAAATTCCTCCACAATTTTTCATAATGAACATCAGATGCCCTCAAAGCTTTCCTAGCAAAGTATTTGTAAGATCACATTGTAAGATCACAAGAGGCTCTGGCAGACTATAGAGGAAAAAAAAAAAAAAAAAAAAGTCTAATTTCATTCATCTATCTCAAGAAAAATATATAATAAATATCCTCTCTGTTAGATGGCAGTGAAGATTCACGAATAAAAACAGGAACAACATTTGATCTAATACAGCTCAATCTTCTCAGAAACTTTTAATCCCAACTCCACATTCTACACATTTATCAATGACCAACACTGTGAGAAAAATCATATGAGGATAAAAAACTACTGTTGTTGCATGGGACGTGAAAAATACACTTGGGAAAAACAAAACAAAGGCAAAACCAAAAAAGAAATGAAAAACAAACCAAACTTTATAACTTATCCATGTAAACTTAATGACTCCACCTTTGAGAAATCCTCATACCTTTGTCTGATCCCACGCTGATTGAATAAATATACCATGACATGTCCTCTCTTGGCATGAATTTGCTCCTCTTTTCTTCTTTTCATCTGTTCAGTGATTGTTGTTTTATTCTCAATACTTACAAATAAAGCATTCACCAAAAATCTTTTAGTTGCTTCTACTTACTATTTGAGGGAAATTATACCAAAATAGCAACAAACTAAATATCAGGTTTAAGGAAGGAATTATTGTTGCAGATGTGAATTTAGGATTTTGTTTTTCTTTTGAATGCAAACAGTCAAAGGATTCAAAGGGAAATCTCCTAGGGTATGCAAAATTGCCTAGGAATTTTTCATAACAATTGCTACCAGTTTCAAATATTGTCTGAGAATTCAGATACATATTCATTTACATGACTCTCAGGGCAAACTGCCAAATAATAAATTTTTAGCATATAAAGAAATACACAGAAATAAGTATATTAAACACAGAAAAATTGAATAAGCTATTGTGGACACTCTGCACATGACACAGAATATACAAACCATTCTGTGTCCCTCTTTAGCACAGACGAGGAACACCATGTTTCTTCCTTTTGTAGACTGTCCCAGAAGAAAGCAAAGTATTTCTCTTGAGCCTGTGTTTTATATCTAGCAAGTCTATTTTCTATATCCAAGAACTATTTACAATAGCCTATCTTCTCTCCATTTGTTTCTGCATACAAATACACTAAGCTGTTATCTTCTCAAGTTTTCTGTAAAGGAAATTCTCTCTGTATTTGCTTAGACATCATTCTGCTTGTGGTATAAAAGATAGTTTTATGTGCATATTGACCAAGGTCCTTAAAATGAAATTTAACTTCGATCTTCCTAAAAACCTGGGAACTTAATCTGTCATACACAGAATATATCCATATATATATCAGAACTGTCCCTAGCTTTTATGAAAACTGGATTTTCTTACTTCATTAAACGTAAAAGGGGACAAGAAAAGAATCTACACCAAAAACAGTATGGTTCACAGACAGCCTGTCTGGTCGGTCACCTACTAGTGGAGATTTCCTAAGCCAGACACTAGTTTATTTGCAGCACAGTGGAATAGGCTGCAAAACTTGCCCAAGTGCTGGGTGAACATAAAAGACTTGCAGTCACTGCAGTAAGTAAAATACAGCTCTTAAATCTCTGCATTTTACCTCCTGAGATAAACTGTTTTTAAAACAAATGCATTTTTAGCTGGATCAAAAGTCCTCCTTAAACTGTTTGAAGTGAATTGAACATTGTGTTCTATCAGTAACGTAGAAAAAAAATTAAGCCCAGCAAGTCAAACTGTTCCAGTTCTAAAAAGTCATGGATACAAAACAAACTTGAAAAAATTTTTAAGCTCACTAGGTACTTTTAATAAATGCCTATGTGCAAGTTCTTACCTCCCAGCAACTAAATCAACTCCAGTAAGGTGCACGCTTCCTCAAATTCATTGTATATAATGTGATAAAAACATTCATCCAGGTGACTACCAAGGAATAGCAAAAATATCCTAGTTCATATTCTAGTGCACATCACAATTAACATTTCCTTTGAGCAAGACTCATTTTACAGAATGCATTTTTAGCTTTCAGAACAGTCGATTTCTTTCCTAGCCATTCAGGAGGCAAGGAGCACTTCCACTCTTGTAAATCAAAGTGCTTTTGCAAGGATCTTACTGAGAAAAAAAAGAAAAGGTTTCCCTTACAAATAATTTCAAAGAATATAAAAAATGCAACTCTTAAACATTCCCTTTGAAAGCCAACCTTGTTAGGATTTTGATTTGTTTCTCATTTCCCTATTTTTATTTTCAATTAAAGTCTTATAATAGATACTCCCTTGAAAACTTTTACCTTGACAGAAAGCTGCATCTTGCTGAAAAACTGAGGAATTTGATTGTAAGGTTTTGACGAGATATGCATCTCAGCGAACTAGTCTTTGCTGTTGGATATTAAACCTGTGCTAATCAATTATACAGGATGATAACTTGTCAGAGATATTCTGCAGATATTACTGCAGTGATAGCCTAAAAACTGAACTGTGCAGACAATGAATAAAGGCAAGCTAAAACTGATTCTCATGACCAAAGACTAGGAATATCCTTCCAAAGAGTTCTGCTTCTGATGTGTCTTTTGCACTGCTCCCTTCCTGAAAAGGAAAGAAGAATCCCCTAGAACACTGTAGCCATTCCCACAGGCATATTCATACTCCACTCTGGTAATTCGTCACTCAAATGGTTGCACATTGCATGAGCAGAACTGCTGTACTGATTTCTCCTTACTAAATGCTTATCCTCACAGGAGAAGACACAGACAAAACCACAAGATATTAAAGTAGTGCACCTCACCCATCTGCTCAAAATAGGTGGGAGTCTATCACTACTCCAAAGGGGAAGAGAGTGAAGAAGTAACAAAAAAAAAAAAAAAAAAAAAAAGGGCAAACAAACAAAAGCTCTAGCAATAAACCTGGATGGCTGATTGGTGGAGAAATGGAGGGAAAATAAACACGGAACAAAACAAAACAAAAAGCCATACAAAGAATAAGGGAAAAGAAACCCAGTGGAGAAAACAAACAAACAAACAAAATGGATTGGATGGCCTTTGCATCCATCCTGGAATTTTTGCCTGACTTCCTCTTTGCTGGTATGCATCACTCTTGAGCTTGGAGGATGTGATCCTTGAACATTAGCCAGCTTCCTTGGGCCCCTTTTCCCTCCAGGGCTTATATCCCATGGTACTGGGAGATTCTACCAAGTAGATCCTTGAAGAGGCCAAAGCCTGCTCTCCAGAAGTCTAGGGGTGTGAAGTTGCTGTGTGCCCTCCTTACTGCACTAAGGATCTTGACTCCAGCATTTCATGGTCACTGCAGCCAAGGCTGCCTTTGAGCTTCTTATTCCCCACAAACCCCTCCTTGTTGGTGACAACAAGACCCTGCATAGCACCTCTCCTCGTTGGCTCCTCTACCATACGGAGAAGGAAGTTATCATCAGTGCCTTCCAAGAATGTCCTGGATTGCTTACGCCCTGCTGTGCTGTCCCTCCAAAAGATATTGGGGTTGTTGAAGTCCCCCATGAGGACCAGGGCTTGTGAATATGAGGCTGCTCCTACCTTTACAGGGCCTCATCTGCTCAGTCTTCATGGTTGGGTGGCCTGTAGTGGACCCCCACATTATAATGTCACCTGTCCCTGCCTTCCCTTTAATCCTAACTCATAAACTCTCAGTTGGCTCCTCATCCACCCCCAGACAGACTTCCATACACTCTTAGCTGGTCATTGACATAGAGGGCAATACCCCCTCCTCATCCAAATGATAATACATAACTTATTACAAGACTATACCAAATGATCATACAGGTCAACCTGTCTCCTGTTATTAAGTGGGACACAGTCTTCCATTTGGAACAACAGAGTTGAACAATACCTAAATAATAAAATGTCTGCTATGCAGGAAAAAAAAAAAAAAAGTAGAAATGGGAAGTAAGAAGATAGTAAACTGATTAAATCTAGATTACAATCCAAGATGTCTGAGGTTGGAGTATTATCTCCAAATGAGGAAGAACATTTTTTGTTTTTATTCACTTGTAAGGAGACTTCAAACATTCATAGTGACATGTATTACAAGTACCTTAGTAAAATTCCAGGAATATTCACCCCACAGACTCAAAAGAAAAAGTTTCCAGAAATCCTTGGATTTATGCCAGTTTGACAGCATTTGCTCAAAAGATTTTTGATACACCTTTTAACAAAATATACAACCTTTTATAGCCATAAACACATCATATTAGACTAATAAGATTCTGATTATTTTAACAACTCATTTACTAATATTTCAATCATCATTAGACCATTTTGCCCTGAACATGACTGAACATTAATACACAATTTGCATATCGGGTCACTTATCACAATGCTACTTCAAGAGTCAATCTCTGCAGTGTCCTTTTAAACTTTTGTTTTAGTCTTGATTTCTGTACTGGGAATGGTTTGTTCCACACATACTACTGAGGGAATCATTTCAAGCATCAGCACATTAGAACTGGATGCTTGGAAATTCAGTTACCACACAGGGGACTCAATCAGTTGTACATTTTTACAGGAAACATGATTTATGGCATTGTGTCATGCTGCATCAGGAGCTGGATTCCACATGTTCCAAATCTCATTACTAGTTTCCTAAGTCACACTTTTCCCAAAGCAGAAATCTTTTATATTTTTAGCAACAGTAACATACAGTTTTTGTGGTAAGCAGAAAGCAAAATACTGTATCACCTCCAAACCAAATATTCTAACTAAAATGAATTTCCTTCTAACAGAACATTCCAACCATTAGTAAGTGATTCACATTTGAACTAAAACAAAAATGAAACCAAACTCATAAAGTAGTCAGTTATTATCAGGAAGAATATTAAAGAAGTACCTTTAATTTCAAGCTGCAACCATAGTCCAAAGCAGTGTGAATTACCAAAAGAATATTCATGATTCATAAAATGGCATTATGAAGTATCTAAACTTAAATGTTTCACTTTCTTTAGAACAACCATTAGAGTTGTATTAGACAACAGAGAGAGAAATGGGTTTTAAAGTTGTAGTCAAATTTACATAAAGGTTGTAAAAATTATTGTGATATTGCAAAACTCTTAACATTAAACTATACTTTTGGAACTATTAAACTAGGAAGCATTGGATCTTTTCCTTTATTCATCCTCAAAAGAATAGATGATTTTTTTATATGAAAAGTCTTCCCCAGAATACAAATTGTGCTTTAATGAAGAAAGATTATTTGGTTCAATACAGCACAATAGGATTAAATGGAAATATTGAGACAAATATGGTTGATGTAGGTGGTTTACTTGTGTCTTCTAGATCTGAACAACCACAGTGTTGAAAGTCTTGGTACATAAAAAGTCTAGCAGTGGTTAGGGAGAGCCTCTTTGAACAGGTAGACACAGACATGTTTGACTATCTGGTAGCACAGAATTAGTGACTATTAATTTTTAGAGTTGCTCAAAAACTGGGAGATCGCTCTTTTTCCACCTCCCTTTAATTTGCCCTCCCAAAAATCAGAATTAATAAGTACTTTAAAATGCTAACGCTAAAAAACATTCCTACAGAAATGTTCAAGGTAAGTCTGGAGAAACTAAAAGTACTGAAAATAGTGCCAGAAGTGCTCAGGCCTTGAGCTTCCCCTTAGATCCTGCCACCTTGAAAACAGTGAGTGAGTCAGCTCAAAACACTACAGAACTTTTGAATAGCTGCCTTTAATGGGATCAAGAAAAGTAATGACATAGAAAATCACAGAGTGAGACAATGGCAAACTCAGAGGTCTGAACATTAAGACTAATGGATACAGACATAGAGCAGAAGGCACAATCAGTGGCAGCCTTCTCTGTTAAGATTTGCAGATAGACCAGCAGTCTCCAAAATCACATGATGAGTATTTGTTCCCCTACATCATAGTCCTCAACTCCAAACACAACCTGGAAAATTATTATCAGACACCTATTTTCCTGGAAGCTGAAGAGGTCAAACTGATTGCTGCTTACTCCCAAAGCCCATCCAGTGACTATGACAACTACATATATGAATTAACTCAGGGAAAGGACCTACAAAGCTTAGAGCCGCTTTATGATGGTGGACAAATGCAGAAACCAAAGTGCAAGACAGAATCGAAGTCTCTGCTCCAGAGGTGAGAAGTTAGGGATGACAACTGAGCATGCAGCATGGCTTAAAAATCAAACCCTTTCTGATTTGGAAGTCATTTCAGTAGTAGAACCTCCTACTGGTCTTTTGAGACTAGTGAATGCTAGATTTCACAATCCCTGCTAGTTGCATAGTTGCAGTTACGGTCCATGTGTTGAATGTTCTCTCAAAAAGCTGCATGTCATTGTTCATGTAATGAAACTCTGCCAGAGTTTCAAGTTGCAACATTAAAAACACTGATGAATTTAACTGCATTCTAAATTGACTGAAATAAAAAAAGACTTAGGCAAGCCAAACTCTTCTTTATTGCTTTGCTGAAAACTAGAATCACTACTTCACACAGAAACTAGCAAACAAACAGTGTCATTTTGGTTCTTTACTTCATGAAACTTATTATTAGATACAAATTCTTACATTTAAACTGCTGAACAGATTCCTTCCAAACACTTGGTCTTCAGGTAAATCAATTAGTTGTCCCCTCATACTGTGCTTTGGATTGTATGACTGAGTGGTCATGGAGTCATAGTAACCAGAGTCCTTCTGGATGAAATTAAACCAAAATATGCATTCCAGGAATAAGATGCAACAGTCAATGTATATTAAGTTTGTAAGAACAATTTAGATCTAGTTCAAAGTAAACACACCCTCTGTTCTTGCCTCCTTCTCAGATAAGTACAGTTTGCATACCAGCCCCCTGGTGCCAATTGTTCTGTTCTACAGACTTGTCTCTTTTGGACTGTCTGGCTTGCTAACAGGATCATAGCTCAATAGATCCATATGCCATTCCGTGAAATAATAACTGAGGGGGAAAAAAAATTACCATAAGACATACCATGTTCCTTTGCTTAAATTATACCGCACTAACAGCATGTGCAGTCTATGTACTAAAAAAAATGACAATGTATACCTTTAATATACATATTGTATATGCATATGCATATGTATATGTATATGTATATGCAGACACACACACTTATATGTCTCTGTCTCAATTTTGTATGTGGATATACACAAGTAACATATGCTATAAATAGCAGCAAACTGTAAGTAGCACGTTTTTCTTTTCCTGGATCGTAGAATCATAGAATCATAGAATGGCCTGGGTTGAAAGGGACCTTAAAGATCATCCAGTAGATGATCAACCCCCTGCTCTGAGCAGTGTTGCCAACCACTAGAGCAGGCTGCCCAGCGCCACATCCAGCCTGGCCTTGAATGCCTCCAGGGATGGGGCATCCACAACCTCTCTGGGCAACTTGTTCCAGTGCCTCACCACCCTCTGAGTGAAAAACTTCCTCCTAATATCCAACCTAAATCTCCCCTGTCTTAGTTTGAAACCATTCCCCCTTGTCCTATTGCTATCAACGTGTGTAAACAGGCGTTCCCCCTCCTGTTTATACGTTCCCTTCAGGTACTGGAAGGCTGCAAGGAGGTCTCCCCGGAGCCTTCTCTTCTCCAAGCTAAACAAGCCCAGTTCCCTCAACCTTTCTTCATAGGAGAGGTGTTCCAGCCCTCTGATCATCTTAGTGGCCCTCCTCTGGACCCGTTCCAAGAGCTCCACATCCTTCTTGTGCTGGGGGCCCCAGGCCTGCACGCAGTATTCCAGGTGGGGTCTCACCAGAGCAGAGTAGAGGGGGACAATCACCTCCCTCTCCCTGCTGGCCACCCCTTTTTTAATGCAGCCCAGGACATAGTTGGCCTTCCGGGCCGCAAGCGCGCACTGCCGGCTCATGTCCAGCTTCTCGTCCAGCAGGACCCCCAAGTCCTTCTCCGCAGGGCTGCTCTCGAGTTCTTCTTCTCCCAGTCTGTATAAGTACCTGGGATTGCCCCAGCCCAAGTGCAACACCTTGCACTTGGCCTCGTTGAACCTCATTAGGTTCTCTTGGGCCCACTTCTCCAGCCTGTCCAGGTCCCTCTGGATGGCATCCCTTCCCTCTATTGTATCAACTGCACTGCTCAGCTTGGTGTCATCCGCAAACTTGCTGAGGGTGCACTCGATTCCGTCATCTATGTCGTTGATAAAGATGTTGAAGAGCACCGGTCCCAAGACCGACCCCTGAGGGACACCGCTTGTGACCGGCCTCCACCCAGACATAGAACCATTGACGACAACCCTTTGGCTGCGACCAGCCAACCAATTCTTAATCCACCTAACAGTCCATCCTTCAAATCCATACCTCTCCAATTTAGAGCGAAGAATGTGGTGAGGGACCATGTCAAAGGCTTTGCTCAAGTCGAGGTAGATGTTTGGGTCTGTATTTTTGGATTATGCTTCTATGTAAGTGGCATAGATTATTAGAGCTGACAGACAGGTCTTAAGGTGAGTTGTACTAATAAAACATCATCTACAAAATATCGGTATGTCTAGTGTCTGGATGCACTGTGAAAGTGGCTGGAGAACAGAGTTAGCAGGTTTGAAAGAGAAGAAAGGAATCTACATTCTACCACAATCCTAAAAGAACAATTTATTCTATGCTCATGAACTAATTCTGTGCTAAATTAAGCAGGGCTTTTTCACCAAGGAATAGAGAGCTACATACCAAATCTTCCACAGATGAGTTACAGACTAGCTGGTTGATCTGTTACAGAGAAATGATCTTTGTTTTGGTGTAAAAAAAAAAAAAAGCCTGTAGGCTACTAACTTTCATTTTTATTGCCTGCACGATCCTACTCAGATGTTTCACATATGTTCAGCAGGAAATGGAAGATACAGTCTGTGATTTATGACTGTCTAAATGCTGAAAGCCAAACAGCCATTCTCTGTGTGGGCACAAGCAGGGCATGAATTTTCCTCTCCCCCCATTCCTCACTCTGCATCTTCATCTACCTTCCTAACAGACAGAGGACTTAAAAAAACTAAGGCTTTTATATTGCATTTTCATAATTAACACTTTTAACATACCAAAAAGGAGTTTTCAGTCCACTTTTTTTTTAACTGCAAACCGAATCGTTTTTATTTATATGTTATACACATATAAAAATTTGTTAATTCATAAAAGTGAGACTTAACATCTACACTCATACACAGGAAAAAAATAAAATAAAGGGTTAGCTTCTGCTCTATAGCCTTGCCTTCTTTGTAAAAACTTTCTCAAGACTAGGGACTATTTGATACACTCAACATGTAGAAGAAAGTACCAGCAAACTATTCCTATGGCATGGGGAAAAATATCCTATCAGTAACTTTCAGCTTAACAAAAAACCCGACACAGAAATATAGAAAACACTCTATTTTGTCATGTTAACAACCAATCAGAAATAATAAATATATTTAGCTATATAAATTACCTAAACACAAATCACCAATGAATACAGCTAAAGAGGGGATTGAATTTACCACTTAATCTTCAAAGTACCCTTCCCAGGAAAAATACCATACTGTGCAAAATTAGCTGTATTTTTTTCCAGATACTTGTTTGTAAAGGAGGGGAAGAGAACTAATAGTAACTTCTTCTGTCTTGGGATCCTAGACTATCAGTGCCTTTTGGAATCAGGACCTTCCTAAGTAAGTAAGACATGGTAGAGACTGCAGACCAAAGAGTACAGAAAAACTTGCCTGGCTGCCACCTTAATTACTTGTTATTAGCTATCTAAGCAATAAGCCAAGTAAATCGCTGAACAACCTAATCTTAATTATCTCTTCAGTTATGACATGGGACTCCGCAAGCGACAATACCAAATTGTAATCTCAAGAGAAAAAGCTTAATGAAAACACAAGGCTGAATCGTAATACTCAAATACATAAATTAAAAAACAAAACAAAACAAAACAAAAAATAACAGTACAACACTAACAGTCATTCTTAGGTTACATTCATATTGTTTTAGTAAACTAAGAGACTGAAAATGTGAATAGTTTTTCTTGATGGATACAGATGAAAGGCAGGACTTTAAAGGCTCCCAAGATTTGGCACCCAATTGAAAAACTGGATGAGTCTAAAACCCGTATTTTCTACTACAGTGAGACTCAAGAGTACATGTCGTGTCTTTGTGACCAGCACCATTCAGAGTTACTACGAACCCACTGCACAAACCCATATACATACAACTGCTCAGCCTTTGATGCTTTGAAACATGCATGTCTTTAAAGAAGCTGCCAAATATCAAATCTATTTGTTCTGTGCCTCAGTTTCTATACAATATGAAATGGAAAAAACCATAATTGCCTCCTCTGGAAATCACCCGTCCTACTGATGTAGGCTGCTATGTAAGAGCTCTTGGCTCTTGTTAAACAGGAAGCTGTATGTCACCTGTAGTTACACAATTCCAAAACGAGTTGCAGCCATGCTACACACTCCCTAGAATAAACAGGCAGTCTTCTGAATTTCTTTGCAAAAAAATAAGAATGTTTTTGAAAAAGCCAGTAACAGGACATGAAGATAGTACATAATAAAACATTTCAGTTGTTGGTTTTATAAACAAAAACAAAAACAAAAACAAAAACACGAGGTAGAACTATAAAAATATAGACCCAAGATTCCACTAAAATAGTTATGTTCCTGTAACAGTGAGTTTCTTTTTCAGCATCACTACTCACAAAATATCCTAAGAACTGCAGGTGTATGTTAAACTACTTTAATTAACTATTCAGATGAACAGATCTGCAAGACAATAAATATCTGAATGTGGAACAGCAAGGGGCAGATTGCTCACATAAAGCATTACATTTACCAGTTGTTACAGTTCATGACTTAAGTCATATGAATGTGTTATCTGCATTTGCTTTCTTCAGAAAATTAATCTGCAGTTGTTTTGTAAACAACTTATATCCCCTGTGGGAATGGTCCACACTCCAAAAAAGGTGGCTGCAGTGGGCCAGAGGCAGATGAAGTTGTGCATATCATCATAACAAAATGTAATATTTAAATAGCCAACATGAAACAGTAGTAGAAGACAATATATTTTAAAACAAACTTTACTAATACAGTAGCATGACAGGACAGAGAAGATACTCACAAAAGCAAGATGTACTTACCAGCTTGTGACTTGAACTGAAGCAAGGCACTGCTGTATCCAAGTGTAATTAACACAGACTCTTTTCCCACACGACAGTATTCAGTGTTTCTGTTAACCAAGCATGTAAACACACAGACTCCATCAGCTGAAGGGAAAAAAATACTTTAGAAAACTTTTAGCAGTTAAAAACAAAACCATATGAAGAACTAGATGGCTCTTTTCATTAACTATATACATAAGCATATATCTGAAGTACACAACTTAGGTGAAAATACATTTTCTCTAACATGTTGTTACTTAAGCTGATTTTCTAGTGACCTACAGCTTTGCAAAAAATTCATCCAACTTATTATATGTACTTTCTTGAAGTTGCCCTGTCCTCAGAAGAAGGAAAGAGAACTGCCTAAATTAATTTTTTACCTGGATCCTAACAAGCTCTTAAATCAACATTATTTCTACTTCTTTTGCTTCCACAGTCCTATATGCACATGTCCTGATAATCTCCAGAGATGCTCAGGCACATGAAATGGCAGGGAAAAGAGTCAGGAATCAATTACATTGACTAAACATGATGTATACCAGCTTTTTCCTTTTAACACACATTACATACCACACCATGTATGGCTACTATCAACAAACCTACCATGTGAGGTAAAATAATGCAATTTTTCAGAACACGAAGAACACAAGTACGTTAGAGCTAGGAATCAGAGCAGCAGAGGGCAAGCTTGTACACTGTGCTCTTTGGGGACCAGTATCAGAAGCTTAAGAGGTGCAGTAGTCAGTACACACAGTCTCATTATCAGCACTGCAGCTGTCAGGAGGCAACTGTGTGAACACATCAAGCAGGATGCACGTTATCAGTTCCAGAAACCTGGAAGATGTCAGCAAACTCCATGCATTACAGCAGCTACGGACATGGGCTAAAATAGGCAAAGCTTTTAAACTATGCTTTTTATTTTTGTTTGTTATATATGTCTTCACCCCTCAAACAGCAAAGCTCCAGGATTCCATTACCCTGGACAATTCTTTCATTCATTTTAGTCAACTCTTCCGCAGACAACAAGTATTTAGTATGATTCCCCCATGCACATTTTATCCTTATGGAGAAAAATGATAAAAAACAAAACAAAAGTGAAAAAGTAAAAGGTTTAAGGGAAAACAAAAACAAAATAGAGAACTAGAAACAAAAGTAAAGGAATTGGCAATAACACAGAAAAGTGATATACTGCAACATGTTAAAGAGTGTGCAAGAGAAAAACTGAGGGAAGCCAGAATGAAGGGTAAGAAATCACACATCTTGAACAAGAAAGAGATGTGGCAAATAAATTATTAATAAAAGTTTGGTAGAAAGCTAACTACTGCTCAGCTATGTTATTGTGTTAACAATGTTTGAAAGACCATAGAGAGCAAGAAGGCATACACAGACACATAGAGGTACCATGGAGGTACTGAGTGCATTTTGAAGCCTTACATTTCACAGCACTTGTTGTAATGATAAGTGAACAGAACAGCTAGAAAGACCACCATTGTATAATGTTTTGTATCTCAAGAAAGGTTTAATCAGGGAAAAAGAAAAAGAAAAAAGAAAAAAAGTCAAGAAAAGAGGTGCCATGCACTTAGATCTACACACTCAACTGTATTTGTAACCTCTTCCATAATTTAGGCTTGTGAACAAACTGAAGCCACACTGGCTTTCTATTTCTGCTACAGTGGGTCAAACGCAGGCTACCCAAAGTAGGTTACCTAGGCAGCTCTTTTTCCACAGCTTGAGGACTTTTTCCTTAGCATTAGCACTAATTTCTAAGGCTCTATTCACATTCTACTATCTTTACAGTGTTTGCACCTATAGTCCTGTGCACAGATCCCAGACCTGGGAAATGAAAATTTCTCAACTAAGGAAGCATTCCATATTCATGCATTTAAGAATTAAAAGTATCCTTCAGCTGATCCATTATACCACTCTAACCTCAATGTTAAAATTTTACTTCCATTGTAAATCTTTGTATTACTCAAAGGAAAGACTAACATAAAGGAAGTGGGAAGAAGGACTTGAAATAACACTCACCATTTCCACAAATATTGGTGATAAATACACACATAGACCTGCTATTCCCTACTCCCCAACTGCTCCTTTGTTTTTGGGGGTTCCAATACTTAACCAGCTATTCTTACTGTATATTTTAAAAAATCTCTACTTAGAACTTCCCTTGTTACCACCTGTGACCATTGTCTCTTTAATGGATAGCAATCTGATCTTTGCACACTTAGCCTTCTGTTCCCTGGGCTGAACAAAACCCAGCTCCCTTAGCCTCATTTTGTAGAACATGTGCTACAGTTCCCTAACTATCTGGGCTTACTATTGTTTGCCAAAACATTTCACAGATTTGCAAAGCAGTAAACATGTAGACTTCTGGTGTTCTGGCTGACACATGTTTTCTTACATTTCCCAAAACCTAAGCTTTTCTTCCACCCAGAACCAGCAATACCATCTTCCACATGAACTTCTAAAGAGGTATATATACTCCATCAGATATTTAAAATAATCAGTACTGAAAAAACAATCAAGCTAAGTGAAGTCAAAACACTCTATATACAGTAATACAGTGTGAATGAACCCATTTCTGGCTCACACTGTCTACAAACACACACAAAAAGTTGTCTTTTTACCCATTCCTCAGTTCGGTCATACTGATCTGGTGATAACAGGCAATTTCTTAATAAGCTGGAACAATGGGCCTTATAAAAACATACAGACTTTCTAACATTATTTCTCTACCTCCCAGCTACAAGAAAAAACTATCCTTTCAAAGTCTTCAAGACCCTTAACACCGTTCTTAGAATCACTGCATAATTCAGGCTATGAGGGTTCTCACCAGGGCTCCAGTCTAACCTTGTGTTAAAAGCAGAACCAGGTGAGAAATCATAGAATCATAGAATCACAGAATCATAGAATGATTTGGGTTGGAAGGACATTAAAGATCATCTGGTTCCAACCCCCCTGCCATAGGCAAGGATGCCATCCACTAGATCAGGTTGCTCAAAGCCCCATCCAGCCTGGCCTTGAACATCTCCAGGCCTGTGGCCTGTTCCTACCAATGCCAACACTACTCTTTATGGGGCCATTGGAAAAAAGAGTGCTTGTATAGCTATGCTGTATCAATGTGCTTATGTCTGAATTCAAAACAAGCTCCTATCTGCTTAGTGTGTTTCTGCATTTAGGGGGATAAAAGGCCTCTGCTTTAGCTGTACCACCGTCTCATATTATCCTACTGGACAGCTCAATAAAAAGCCTGCCTCCCTCTTCTGAAAGACCTTCACCGGGATGTTGGGTGTGGCTGTTAGGTCCCCTTAAAGCCATCTCCAGGCTGAACAAACCTGTTCCATCTCCTTGTGGGGCCAGTGCTCCAGCCCCTGATCATCTTGGTCATACTCTGCTAAATTTCCTAGTTTATCGATGTCTATTTTGTCCTGGACACCCAAAATGCAGTATTCAGACATTGTCTGATGAGCTCTGAGCAGAGGGACAGTCCCTGTCCTCCCCTGGCTCTCGGTGCCGCACCCTGCTCACACCAGCCCAAGCACTGCTGGTCCTCATTGCTGCCCAAGTACATGGCTGGCTGCTGCTCAGATTGCTGCCACAGGGCCCACAGGCATCTCCCCACAGCTGTTCCCTAGTCCCACCAACCTCAGCCTGAACCCCTGCAGGGCTCTGTCTTCCTGGGATAGGGCTTGGCCTTGTCCATGCAAAATTTCATCAGCTTGCTGCTGGTTTGCTGCTCCTACCTGTCCAGGTCCCTTTGAACGTCAGTATCTACTGGTCCTCCCAGCTTGGTGCCAACTGCATTTCATCTCCTCTCCCAACAATAACAATAACAATAACAATATGAAACAGGGTAGGTCTCAGGATAGACCCCTGTAGCACGGGTAACCAGCCTCCAGGTGAAATACTGACCCTTTAACCACTCATTTTAAAGCCTTATGATGCAGCCAGGCTTTCACACACTGAGCTATCCACCCAAATAACCATAGCATCCCAAGTTAGGTACAAGGATGCTGTGGAAAACTGTCAAAAGCCTTGCTGAATTCAAGGTAGACAATATCCACTGCTCTCTCATCATCCAAGTATCTAGCCATCTTATCACAGAAAGTAACCAGATAGGTCAAGGATGATGACAGCTTACCCACCTTCTTATCCTATGCACTTGGAAATGGTTTCCAAGATGACTTGTTTCACTGTCTTCCCAGGAAACAAAGCAAGGCTAACCTTCCTGAAGGTCTCCAGATGGTCCTTCCTGCCCTTGCTGAAGAAAGGTGCAACACTGGCCTTTCTCCATTTTTCAAGGCCCTCCCCCGAGCTCCATTTCAAAGATGACAGAGTGCCTTCACAATGACACCAACCAGTTCTTGGATGCATCTGACTCTATCCTCTTGATGGTAGTTCTTTTCAGCTTTGTACCACTCCTAGACACAGAAATCTGGCAAACCTTGTTAATGAAGACTGAGATAAAGAAGGCACTAAGTACCTCAATCTCACCTACACCTCCTCTCACAGAATCATCACCCCATTCAGAAGCAGGCTGAAACTTTTTTTATTTTAAAAATCAGATTATGCAGCAGAAGAAGCTCTTGTTATCCTTAACATCGATTGCTAGTTTGAAGTCTAGCTGAACTTTAGCTTTCCGAGTATCATCTCTTCAGGACTGAACAAAGTTTATAAACTCCTTGTGGGTAGTCTGTCCCTGCTTCTCCTGTACACATCATCTCTACACTGCACCTCTGTCATGAATTGCCTATTTAGCCAAATTGGTCTCCTGGTTCTTCTCTTCATCCTACTGATTATCTGGATGGACCGTTTGAGTGCTGGGAGGATGCTGTCCTTAAAGACCTGGCAGCTTTTGAGCTCTTTCATCTTTCAGAGTTGCTTCCTATGGGATCACACCTACCAATTCCCTGAGCAGCCACTCTGCTCTCTTGATGTCCACAATCTGTACTCTGCTACTCTTCTTCTAACTCCACGCCAGATCTTCAACTTGCAATTCCATGATTGGTACAGCCAAGGCTGCCATTGGTAATACTGGGCCTCTTTCACAACCTGAAAATAGGGATTTGTTCCAGCACTCCTGTAAGACTTCCACTGATATCACTAGGCTTTTGACTAGTCCTTAGATATGTAGGTATGCATATTAAGTGAACTTAGATCTTGACTTTCAGTAATGAAATGTGCTGATTTACCTGGGTATTATTTTTAGATGCCTGATATTTTGCATGAAGAATGAGGATAAGTGCCTGCCTTATTTCAAGTGTGAGGTCCAAACACAGAGACTGCTATTCAGAAAACTGCACAGAAAACAGTGTTGGAATGAGTCATGCTTGATAACTTTTCACAGACAATAAAATCTTCAACCAAAAATGTTTGTATATTCATCCTTAGAGTACATTTTATGTTCAGAATAGATAACATGGAAGAAGTTTCTGTACAGAGCAGGAAGAAAACGAAAATGTCTAAAGTTTGCTGCCTCAGAAGAATGAAGAAGAATCACCTCTGAACTGAACAAAAACGTGTTACCTTTATGGTGATTATTTCAGACTAAACAAATCCTTACATAGTTAGTACAATATTGCTCAACAGCTGTGGTAACAGCTAGCCATCCCAAAACAAACTGTACAATCATCATGTACGCACCACCCTTCAAAGCATGGAAAACATTTTATCTCACAATGGATATTCACTTGTTCTCAAGAAAGTCAAACTGTAGAATAGTCATTCAAGGATTACATTTAATTCAGGGCAAAGATGATAGTAGTCAGCCAACCCAGGGAAAGTAGCACTTCCAAAGAAATGAAAAAGATAGTCAAAAGTCTGCCAAGAGCCTTCAGGCTGCTTTTTCCTTAGCGAGAGACTAATGACACCTGGAAGTGAGGCTGATCTGAAGTTAAACAGAATCCTAAACATGGATGTCTATATGAAAAGAAACATGCAGTCTGAGGTTGACTCCTATACTTGTAAAGAAAACTAGGAACACAGAATTTGCTAGAGTATTATTGGGAAGTTTCTTGAGAAATCAGTAATCTCAGAGAAGAAAAAACAACAGACATTTAGGAGTTGATTTAAACATGCAGTTAGACATATTAAAATGCTTTAATTTTTATTTTGATGTATGATTTTGATACATTTCCAGAAATGTACATCTACTGTGTGTATATGTATACATATATATATATATAATAATGTATATATATAGAATTTGTACTGCCATTATGGGTTACAATTCTGAATTTATTCTAGTTTAACTTGCTGACATACAGTTATAGCGGTCACTCTGCAATCATACCAAAAGGCATCACTGGAGTAGAGGCGTACCTCAAGTTTTTCTGCTCACTTGACACCCCTAATGCTACAGACATTATACACAATTTAGAATCTCTACAGAAATTTCACACATTGACCTCACAATGAATTCATATTTACTGCCCAAAAAAAAAAAGAAAAAGAAAAAGAAAAAAAATGAATAATGAATTAATCTATTTTCTAAGAAAGCTGAGGTTAAGCCGAAAGATTGCAATTCATAAACAAGGAAAAAAAAATCATAAACTAAAACATGCATNAAACTAGGAACACAGAATTTGCTAGAGTATTGGGAAGTTTCTTGAGAAATCAGTAATCTCAGAGAAGAAAAAACAACAGACATTTAGGAGTTGATTTAAACATGCAGTTAGACATATTAAAATGCTTTAATTTTTATTTTGATGTATGATTTTGATACATTTCCAGAAATGTACATCTACTGTGTGTATATGTATACATATATATATATATAATAATGTATATATATAGAATTTGTACTGCCATTATGGGTTACAATTCTGAATTTATTCTAGTTTAACTTGCTGACATACAGTTATAGCGGTCACTCTGCAATCATACCAAAAGGCATCACTGGAGTAGAGGCGTACCTCAAGTTTTTCTGCTCACTTGACACCCCTAATGCTACAGACATTATACACAATTTAGAATCTCTACAGAAATTTCACACATTGACCTCACAATGAATTCATATTTACTGCCCAAAAAAAAAAGAAAAAGAAAAAGAAAAAAAATGAATAATGAATTAATCTATTTTCTAAGAAAGCTGAGGTTAAGCCGAAAGATTGCAATTCATAAACAAGGAAAAAAAAATCATAAACTAAAACATGCATCATTTATACCCAGGACAGTGATACCGTGGGCCCAAACATCAAGCAGTAACACTCTGTTCTTCAATGCAGCTCCTTGGAATAAGACCCCAAACCAAGAATACCACTTCTCTGCACATTTTTTGCAGTTTCATATGCCTACTATTCAAGGGCACAACTGTTTCTGAACATTTCCTCTCAAAGAAAATCAAGGTTTCCAAGTCTAAATATCAAGCAGGCATGTCTTCTTGTAACTACGTCACAGTCTATTGCAATACAGCACCTTTCATGTGAACTACTACAAAAAGCTTTACAAAAATCAGGAACAGCAGCTTAGAAGAAAGCACATGGCTAGCATTTCATCTGATAGATACTAACAATAACAGTATCAAGTTTTTTGTCTAAGTAAAACAGACTTAGTGGACAAAGCCTGGAGTGACTCCATCAAGATTTAAACACACAATGAATCTAAATGACTGAAGTTTACAAGAAATCCATTCACAAACAGGAGTACAAGGGAGTGAAAGGTCAGCCACGTCCCTGGGGGACACACACACACAAAAGAAACATATATAAATTGTCTTAATTTTCTTCTTTCACTTGAACTCAAATTTACTGACCAACAGATAGTCTCTTTAACCAATAACCAAAAACTACAAAACTCAGATAGTATGATGTGGAATCCCTCAAAGAATACAGCAGCATTTACATGCAAATGGATTCACACCTGGATGTCTTAGGCAGCCCCCCACTAGATCCCCATTGCTGGAGATACATGGTTTATGCAGCTGTGCTGACTGGTAGTCCCATCTCTCCTAACTTTTAAACTCTGGCTAATTAAAAACAAATTTGTCTGACATGCCAAGATGATGGTATACCTGCAAGTTGTATAAAATGGGTAGTTGAATAAATATGAGAGGCCTAGTGTGCCATTTTTTTTGCTGCAAGAAATGGTAAGATGCTCAATAGCTACATTTTCTCCTCGGCTTGTGTGCCAGTCAACCACTGCTGGGTGGACATGAGCAGGAGATGGAGGATTCAACATCATACACAGCAGTGGAATAACTTCAAGCTGTCACTGAAAGGGTTGGGACACAGAGAAGGAGAAAGCTCTGAAGTGACAGAGGGGAAGGATGAGGAAGATGCCAGGATAGATGTGAAAAATGTAAAACAATTCATAGAAGAGCAGGTTTCATTAGTTCTGCTGTTCATGGAACAATACTTTTTCTTTAGAGATACTAGCCAGGAGAGCCTCTCAACAGCCTATAAAACCACGTCTGAATTAAGTGTCCTGGGCTACTCTGCATTTATTACATCAGGTGATGTTACACAATGAAGAGAGACTGAAACCTTTGTGACCCCCAGAGAAATTTTGCCACAGGACAAAGTATAGATTCAGTGTCTATTAATCCTGTAATTCAGCCACAAGAAGATCTCACAATCAAACCCAAGGGGCACAATATAATCACAAGAGAAAGGTATTTACACTATGTCTACTTTATCTTTAAGCACACTTGCTTTATTGATTCTGAGTTTGTATGTTCATCATACTAAACTTTCTCAAATAATGGGAAGAGTCTCCTGAAGAAATCTCCAAGCCAGATGCCTTAAGTTACGCAGCGTGAAACCTGCACACAGTGAGAACTCCTTACACACTCTCCTTTCTCATCCACAAAACACTTTTAGAAAACTAATCCAGTTACCAAGAGTTACTTAAAAATGTATGGCTAGGAAATGAACTTAAGATCCCCTCCCAAAAGTGGTAGGTTCCTCAGGATCTAATATGGGAAATGTAACAGATATCTGCCCATATCAGGGCATAAAAAGTATTTTGAACCACCTGTTTAAGAACTACAGCCTACCTTCTTCTGGATAAAAATACTTGCCTCCAGAGCATCTCATTACTGCTACCAAAGCAGTCAATCATCACATTCAGACGTTCACAGAAGGTAATTAGTGTATACTACATGCAGGGCATCCCTACCAGAAACTTAAGCTGACATACAATTACCTTCCTGTAATCCATTCTTACTTACATTTTACTTTCAATGTAGATTGACGAATCTAACTAGGCTTGTACAGCCAGTTATCAGCTACTCTGAAGAGTAGATAAAACATTCCAAAGTACCTTAACATGGAGATGCAGTGTACTTAGGGCAGCCCATTCCCCTTGGAGGTATCATGGAGAGAGCTCACTGAAACGTACTGATAAATTTTCATTACAATTTGTAAAAGCTATTTTTTCATTTGAAAGGTTGGGTCTTCACTTAAAAATTATCTTTTTTTTTTTTTTTTGTACCACTCCATTTACACAATTATCGGTGTAATTCAGCAACAGTCATTTAGCAAACATTTAGTCAAAAAGTTACTTAAAATGTTATTTTTCTGTATCAAATTTTGGGATAAACATTCACATTTTTCTCAAATACAGCAATGTAAGTGTAACTAGATAGGAGAAGTCCATACCTGATTCATACATGACTGCACCATGGAAAGTACAACTGCATTTGTCTGAAGTTGGAAGACAAGCATATCTCCAGGTAGTTACAAAAACATGTTTGTACCTTTAACACTGACTGATCTTAAGTACTACTCATAACAGTATTAGACAAAATAATAATAATAAAAAATCATGTATTAGTAGAATTTTAGATGCATGTTGGGAGAGTGGAATATCGTGCTCTGAAATTTTCACTTCTAGTTGTCACTTAAATTTTTCTACAACCCACTTATACCCTGACCAAGCTAATGGCTATTTTGGAATGAACTCAGTGAACAATTTGTTCTCAGCTTTCTCATTCATTGTGTCTTCTGCCATGTATCAGTTACCACTTGCAACTAATATATTATGGTTAAGTCCTCAGTCTAGTGAAATCAATTGCATGCTAACTTGGAATGTTCATTGGAGCCCCTGCAAACCTTCCCCACGCATTTTCTGACCGGTAGGGAACAGACTGTAAACACACAGAAGTTGAGATCTTTCCTCCTGCCATAAACTATATAGTACAACAGTGGCATCAGTAAAATGTATTTGCCATGTAGAGACTTGCACAGAATCTCCTTCACCTTGACAGACAGGAAGCACAATGTTCTGTTATTTCAGAACAGAAACAAAATACAGAAAAGCAACAGATTGTGTATTTTGCTATTGAGACTCAATGCAATAAAGCTGACAGCTAATGTCACATCCTGCAGAAGTATAACAACAGTAAAGGAAATGCTGTTTTTTTGTATGTGTTTCAGTTCAATGCTATTTCAACTTGTTGCTTTTGCACAACACCGAATACCACAGCTCACTGCTCAACTATAATAGTCAGCAACTACAGAAGACTTCAATAGGACTAGTAGGTGGTTATGGCACTGAGGTGGCCAAGGATATTGTTGATTGCACTGCTTTTCCACTCACAGATGCCAGAGATTCACTGTGATACCCTCGATTTCCTCAGCTTGCCTTTTAAGATAATTTAATATCCATTCTGTTTGGAGCATGGCTCTCAAGGACTATGCACCAAGTATAAAAATTAGGACTACTTCCCCCATGAGCCCTATGCTAGCCCTTTCATTAGGATACACTTCAGGATACTCTTGGGATACACTTCACTATATACACAGCCAGAGTTTGTAACATGGATTATAATTTTGTTGTAAACAGGAGAAAAAAAAAAAAGGAAAAAACAAAACAAAACAAACAAACAAACAAACAAAACCTAAAAAACATTGGAGAAAGCCCCTCACTTCCCAGCTTCTGGAACATCTACAGAATTGTTAATCACACAGTAACTTTAACTTACGGTCTGGGAAGAAACTCAACATTTCAGAACAGCACATCTTTTTCTCTTAAAGGGCTCAAAACAAAGCTTACATAGTTGAACAGTTAAATAAGCAGGACTCTCTCAAATCCTATACAGTACTCTAAGGAACTACAAAGGAACAAGAAGGAATCCCCTGGTCAGAGCCCACTGCTTCCAACCTCCTTAACAGAGTTGGCTTCTTGTTGGTTTTCCTTCTCACTTTATTCCACTAACATACCCACTCAGGAAGTCACTCTGGCTTGCACCAGGTGGGATGCTGCCTCCACTGGACCAGGTGCACCAAGGGTGCAGTGGAAGCCCAAGAAAGGAGGCTGTGTGAAAAGTGCCACAGAGATCGGACAGCTGCAGAAGTCCAGGTGCCAGAATGAGCTTTCACTCAGACTCCTCATGCTTTGTCTACAAAAAGGCAAAACAGTATTGCGGGGCTTATGGTGTGAGAAAGAACTCTTCATTAGGTCAGATTTTGATTACAAGAGTTTCCTCCATTCCAGTGGGATCCTCCCTTTTCCAGGCATCTCTCATCTCATCAGCCTAGACTTTATGGTAGAAAACAAACATGAGGCACACAGCTTTCCAAGCAAGCTGATCAATGATCTGGTAAATAAGAGAGAGATAGCATTACTATACTATCTTTTCTCACAACAGGGCATGAAGACCCTTCTCCTCTACATAAAAGGATTCTATGTGTCATTTATTGGCATTTATTGTATAAGTTTTAAAATACTATACTCCTGATTAAAAACTGTTAGTTTAAAAAGTTACTGGGGTTCGCATCAGGAAAAGAAAACAAGTGTGAATTTTCTTGTTCTTAGGCTACTGTTATTTCAGTACAAAAATCCTTCAAGACTCAAACATATGTTTGTTTAAACCAGATTACAACAGTAGAAAGAGTGTTCCATACAACTTATAACCAGTTTCTTAAATGTATAAAACATACTGAGAAAATGCAATAAGGGCTCAAGAATAAGAGGACATCAGATTAGGAAGAAAGGGGAACAAAGATTCATATGATAATCTTACATACTCAAAACCAATTCTTCTCTCCACAACTTTCCCTGACATTAAATGACTGCACACCATGGCTGTAGAATGGTAACATGGCAGTGTGAAATGGCATAGCTAGTCAGCAGGTAGTACGTATTGCACCACTCCTGTTCTTCTAATACAGAGATAAAAGAAAAGTATTCTCCCTCTTATTTACATCACGAACAACCACACTCAAAATGTCTAAAAATAATTGCTCTTTCATATAAATAATGTAAGGAAAAAGAAAAAAAAGTCTGCTGAGATGTAAGCGTTTATATTACCTTAATACTCCACTTGTTCAGAGCTCTAACATTGCTACCACTTTAGATGAAAAGTCCTAAAATACTGCTTTGATGCCAACACAGACAGCATAGAACTGCTGTCAGTTTTATATGAAGTGGCTGCAACCTCAAAGGGGAACACAAGCCTGAATTGTGTATTTAAACATTGGTGAATAACTACATGAAGGTCTAGATTCCTTCAAGCTCAGAACGAACAGCTACCCTGTTAAGGCAACAAAATTTGTGTCATTTTCATGCAAAAGGGAAAAAAACACCCACAATGAATAAAAAAAAAAAAAAAAAAAGACTTAAAAAATGAATAAATGCAAATTTAAGACAACTTACATATTTTGTAGCATTTTGTCCTATCTATTTCACAAACAACAAACAAGCCATCTCATTAGGGTAATAAGATCTGCTAAAAAAAGTATTAGTCAAAAATAAATACCTGCTAAATGATTTCTCCACACAAAAATACTACTGATTAATTTCTTTAAAATCTTTTCCTGATTCAGCATATTTAAAAAAAAAAAAAAAAAAAAGCTAGCAGGACCATGATTAGAAGTACCAAAGTCTTCCTCCTTTGCTCCTCTTCAAGAGATCTTGGTAAAATTTTCCTTGGCAGCAAACTCTGGGACTGACAGTCTGAGAAGAAATATGATAAAGCCTGGGAATGGGGCAGAAGAGAGGTGAGGATGAAACTGGATAAAAAAACAAACAAACAAACAAACAAACAAACAAAAAAAAACAACAAAAAAATATAAACACAAAGGAACAAGCTCTGCATAATTCCACTTTCACAACTCAGTGCTCATGGATAAATGAAACGAAAAGCCCTTACACCTTGCTGGAAGTACATTTAAACAATAGCTGTTTACATGGAAAATAAATTTATCTTGCAGGTAGCTGTATCTACCCATAGATTCGTTCTACAGAATTGAGCAATAAATAGTTAATTTCTGACTTTTTCATCTGGTTAAAGATGTTAGGTGAACTGTTTGTTACCTCTAAGTGATTTTAAATACTTTTGAGGTACACAATCCTTGAAACTAACTGTTATTTAGTTAGAACATGTAATCATCAGAAAAGGCATTTACCTCATAGAATGACTCTCTAGGCATCAGAGATCTTTCAGGGAATTTCAGACTTAATATTTGTCAGTATTCCCCTTCCAGTTCTCTTTGTTCTGTCCCCCATGACAAAACATTTTTACTTTAAGATTTTCCTGGCCATTATGGCTAAGAGGAGGAAGATATTTATATTAATGTAATAATTACTGCTAATCAGCTTTAGAACAAAGAAATTCTGTTATCTACTCCTGCATGTTTTTGTGTCTGTATTTTTGTCGTTGTCGTTCCCTATACCTGTATCCCATTTTGAAAACAGGTAAGCACCTTCCACTTGCAGAAGACTATTCCCCCAAATATTTTTTCAGTTAATTCACTTCCTTCAACATTATCTTTTTTTTTTTTTT
>VXAA01000913.1:70134-82065 GCA_013399115.1 Anseranas semipalmata
TTTTGCCATTGATACAAATACAAAATGAAGAAATACAGCTTCACCAATAGTGGGCTCCAAATGAGCATGTTTATTAATTACCTGTATCACACTGCTCCTGTGGCTGACTCATAACATCCTTTAAAACACCAAACCCAACAAAATGTTTACACCACACAACTAAATGCAATGTAAAGATTCCTCAGGACCAGTTTACCTAAGCTGGTACACTCACACAACAAAAGCCATCTTCCAAAGACACTGAGTCAAGCCTGGAAGTTACCTACAGCCAACACACTCCTGAGTTAATATGTAACCTGACCTTTGAAGGCATGGCCAGTTTTTACCATGCACCTGTCAAGCTGCTGGTCTGTCAACCTCAAAACACAGCTCTGCCTTTATCCACAGTCACACAGCTTAAACAATAAAACATGTATTCGCAAGCAGATTGAGAGTCACTGATTGCAAGTGGTGTGAAAAGAATACTGTGGCACAGAACAATCTGTGCTGATTTTTTTAAAGAAGTATTCCTATTTATTCTGTGAGCCTCAGGAAGAGTAAGTATGTTGCAATAAAAACAGAGACTAGAACAAGTTATCTCTTCTAATTACTAGCACAACTGACACATTCAATTTTCAAAAGCATAATTCATTTTATTAAAAAAAAAAAAAAAAGGAAGAAGAAGGAGGAGGAGGACGGCAGGTTGATATGTAGAAGCAAGGGCTCTGATTTTTCTTCCAATTTGCAATCCACCTTACCCAGTAACTCACTTTTGCCTGTAACCCAGTGATGACTGCTCTAGATATTAACTGCACCATTTAAAGCCTAATAAGTGACTAAAACCAGCACCAGAAGGTGTAAAGAATCTTTGTGACATAGATTCATGATGGTGACGATTTAGGACAACTACCCTTTTGGTATCCTGAGTGACACTCAGAGCTCAAGCAAGTATTCTGAAATAACTACCATGGGAATGTGATTCGAGGCACAGAACATGAGAACTGCTTTAATCAAACTATACCAACCTTTAGAGAAATTAGATACTTTTTAAAAACAAATACTTATTTAAATAGATATTAAACTAGAAGTGTTTCTGCTCCGAGAAATGTATTAATGAATTATACACCAGTATCTTTACCAAAGCATTAAGAGTCACTGTTCTTCTGTGAACTGGCAGTTTCATTAATGTCAAATTAGAAAGTATTAATCACAGACTACTATGGTAAATCACCGTAGATTAGAAAAGTGGCAGCAATATAGCACTGGGCTTTCAAGCAAGACATACAAATACAATGCATATGCTACTTCCTTGTTCTTTTAAAGGACTTTAGAGTAAGAAAATCAAGAATAGCATTTCATAATACCTCATACTGTTAGGTGTAAATTGATTTCACACTGCTGGTGTTTACTTGGCTTGAAATTTAATTAGTCAATGCATCTCCTTCTTTATACAAAAACATCTTGGAGAAGAAGGACCTGGTGTAAAGTTACCAAATTTGCAGAAAGGGAAGACCAGGCCTGTTTCCTCACATTGCAACTCCTTTTCTTTTCTAATTTCAATAAAACATATTTACTTCTGCCTTATTTTTGCTAATTTATGTCCATACATTTTGAGGGCATCATTACAATTCAGCTACACCTTTATATAAATAAGATTTAAAAAGAATAAGCTACCATAAAACTATCAAGGAAAAGCTGCAATGATACATGTCATTTGTCTACCTGTATTTAAATTATAACAAGACTATGGATTGAAAAGGACAATGTTCTCTGGACTGAAGAGCACAACAATCTCAGTAGCTGCACTTTTCAAAGAATTAATGGGTGCAGCACAGCAAAAAAAAGCCAGCAGCAATTAATCTGTATTAACTTCAGACTCAAGATTCTTCCATTTTGTACTGAGGACTACACTAACACAGAAAATGCTTAAGGATTTATTAGCCAATGCAAATTATTATCAAATGTAAATTAAAAAAAAAAAAAAAAGAGTGTTTCCTGGAAACTTCCTCTTTTAACAGTGAGAAAGAAAAGAAAGAGAGCAGTAAATTAAGGATCTCTTATCCATGGATACATATCTAAAGAAACTAGTCTTCTGTTTATGACTGACAACTTAAAATTAGGGAAATTAAGAAACTGTAGTCACTGCCCAATATATACAAATGATTTGTTAAATTTTAATCAACAAGACAGATGTATTTTAACTTTTTAAGCACTAGTGAGAGGTAGAGGGAAGAAAGAAACAAAAGAGCCAGACACATCCTTGGGACAGCAATAATTTTTATTGCCTTACCTCAGTATCCCATAGTTGGCCATGTAGTCTGTAATTTTCAGTCATCTCCTGCTGCTGCTTCCAAAACAGCAGAAATACCTTATTTTATTAGCTTATTACATCTTACTTATACCTGATATATTTAAAGTAGTTTTCCTACTTTAGGAATATTTTATTTGATTCATGAATGTTTGTAAAGTATGATTTGCCAAACATTTATGCAGACAACACAGTCTTTCTACTCAGAAAGGCATAGCCACTGTGTATAGCAGAGTGCCAAAGTTTTAAGCATGGAGCATGGTAACTAATAACAAATACTCAAAACATCTTATATGGACAAAAAATTGGAACTTCTTTCTGTTAAATATTCCCTGCACCTGTTTGAACCTATTATCACTGTCTGCACCTGCACTGCCTTGTATGCATTTTAAATCATGGTGATTTGGAAATCAAATAAGCAGACCTGCATTTAGGAAAACTAAGTTGCTAATACTGCATTTCTGCTACAGTTTTAGAAACCACTTTAAGGTCCACATTCAGCAAAGGCCCACTGCATACTTGAAACATTCTGTATCTGTGAGCGTGTGAAACGAATGGAAAGCCTCTGGAAAGTGCACACTCTTTTGCTGTCAGAAGAATGTGGTATACAAGCAGCTGGCACCAAAATGATCAGGCCATCATGACCTCAGTGCAGATGGTTTGTTTTCCAGATGTCTATTATTAAACAGTTGCAATTTGTTTTCTGGGTACAAAGAACCTGATCCTATGGACAGATGCAGATGTAATGCCACCCATGCTACTTCCAGGAATACTGCCAACTGAAGTTAATGGCAATAAATCACAGAGACAAAATCAGGAGCACACATTTTTCCAGAATAAGGATTTCTGTCAGACTCACTGAAAATTATATAGCTAAACACAGAAGGATGCAAAATTTTTCATGTTGTGTTTTCAGACGCAGAGACCTTAACTGATTTATAGATAGCATGTAAGATTATTGAAAGGATAATATAATTTACCTTTAGACTTACTTACCTCACAATCTAAATGTATATGTACACAGCTTCAGTTTCACTCAGAGATTAAATAAATGAAAATTCACCCACAGAAAATTCAAGATGGAACAGGAAAATACCATTAAACCACCAGTAATGGGACTCATTAAGCTAACACAAACATGTACAGGTGACCTGTTAGAGTACGGTTATGACAACACAACCATACAAAAATCCTTCCATGTATTAAAAATTCTAGTTCAGTCATCTTTAGTACACAGTACTAAAACAGTAGAGGCTTTTGGTGTGCAAGAGAGAGAAGTGCTCGTCCACTGCACTAAAATGCATTGCTGTGTAGAACTGCTGCCAGCTATGAAAACATCTCCCTGACCAAAGTTTTCAGTTGACATTTTGTTGCCTTTACAATAAATACACTCATCCCTTTACTTGGCTTTGGTTGGAGAAAAGAAACAGGCAGAAGCAGAACCAGGCTCCCATAAAATTAGTGAGAACTTTTCCACTAGTATTAGCAGGGTTTGAGTCTAACCCTCTTGGCATCTATCTATGCATTTTCTCTGTGTATGCAATTTAGCTAACTGAGCAAAATAATCCCATGCCCATAAAAACCTGAATAACTCTCCTTCTTTCCTCCAAAACAAACTCAGAAAAGTAAATGTATTTCAGAAGGCAGTAATTTCTTCTTCTTCAATTAAAAAACATATCCTAAACTCAACCTAGATTACTGCAACACTTGCTGACTCCTAGATTTAAAAAACAGTCTAATAAAGTGTGCTTCTTCGTTAGCTTTGTGATCTCAAAACAAAAACAAAAACAAATACAAACAAACAAATGAAAAAACAGGGATTCCTTCCTTCCCTCCCTCCCTTCATTTTTTTCTTTCTCTATGTTCTAGTTAGGCTGTGAACTCCTTAAGAAAGAACTGTTTTGTTTTGTTTTGTTTTGTTTTGTTTTGTTTTGTTTTAAATATCTGGGCAGCAATGCAAAACATTTAAAAGCAAACATACACAAACGTATTTTCACCAAGGTATGTTGCCTATTTAGAAAGTTAGGAAAAAAAATGCATACAAAAATGTATTATCGCAGAAAATACATATAGTTTTCCATGGTACCTATTTCCATCCAAACTCCCTCTTCTTGACATGAGCACTGGATGTTCAAAGTCCTAATTCAGTTCAGATTAAGCTGCAGCAGAAGTAACACAATCTAAAAGTATCTGTATTCAGAAAGGCTTTTTTTTTTTTTTTTTCTGGTTCATTTAGAATTATTAATTTATTGTTGCAAAAAAAAAGTTTTCAGCTTGTCACTTTACTAGCACATAGACTTGCCAATTTTCACTTTCTTCAAGACACTTCCTCAAAGTTTAAGTTCATAAACAGCTGGAATCATCTTATAAGCTCCCTCAAGATAAATCTTTAAACCTTTGCAAGTCAGCTAAAGAAAAACAAGTCAGATTTTTTTTTTTTCTAGAAAGCTGTACTACAAGCAATAGCATAAAGGCCATCAAACTGCACCTTAAAATTGCAAATTAATTAGCATGAGAGAAAGAACTGGTTCAGAGGGCAAACACAGAGACAAGGCAGTAAGCCTGGGCAAATATAGTGGCTTCTCAGCATAAGCGACTATAAGTGATGCTATTTACAGTAAATTCAGCTCTACTAATTCCAGAACCAGCATCAGCCACTATGAAGCTACTTCAATCCATCTACAAAATGTGTCATTGCCACAGCTTCTAAGCACCTCACAACTTTAAAGCATTTAGCTTTACCACATGGCTGATGGGTCAAGAAGTTGTATCACCACAGTTTTACAGACAGCTATATTATCGAGGCAGACACTTCATAGGAGGACACAGAACTAAAACCAGGTCTCTAACTCCATACCGGCATCCCTAGCCAGAGCACCACATTTGTTACACAGCACATGCAATGTGATGGTATAATATAGAAGTATTACAAGAGTTAGATAGAACACAAAAACGGAGAAGCAAATAAATAAATAATAATAATAATTTAAAAAGTAAAAAAAAGAACAACCAAAAAAACCAAGCAATAAACCAAACAAACCAAAAACCCACAACCAACAACAACAACCACTAACAAGCAACCCAGAATCCACTGTAGTCTTTCAGGCTAGTTATTGAACTTCTCTATTCAGTCTTCATTATCTCAACATATATTTACCTTTTTACTTATATAAACACACATCTGTATATGCATGTACATCTATATTCATACAAATACAAAAAAAAAAAAAAAAAAAAAACAATGCTATTTACCAAATAATAAAGGTAAGGCATGCTCCTACTGCAAAACTGACACTTCTTGCTTTACCTACTTATCCTTCCAGATATAAAAGGGCCATAATTGACTAGCAAACTACTTACATATTGCAAAAAACTGTAACTTCTGCGTGGAAGAATAAACCTAGCACTGGAGATACAAAAAAAGACCCTTGTAAAACTTAAATTTAAGAATTTATCTACTCAACTAACCACTAGAATACTTAGTATAATAATACTCTGATAGTACTAATAGAGTACTATGATATGAAACAGTTAACAGAAAAATTCAGGATTACTGTTTCTAATCATACCTCATTCAACCACACTACAGTTCCTTCACATACACTATTCTGCTCTGTAATTTCCCCTCAGGACAGGCAGGGAAAATGAAAAGCAAACAAAAAAGGCCTTAAAATAACCATGATAACTTAAAGAAATGTTAAGTGCTTTCTTTATCCCCCCCACCCTCCCCTTGAAATCCTTTGTGCTGCCCTGAAAGATGCAGAAAGAAGTGGGAAAGGGCAACTAAAAGCGTCCATGTCACCTGCATGTCAGAGGGTACATGACCTATATGCATAAAATGTTAATGAAGCGATCTGTGCAAACTTGCTCTAGCAACTCATTTTTGCCCACTAGAAAAATGAAGATTTTCATGGTGGAAAAAGAAATGGCAAACTACATCAGTTCTGCTGTTTAGAACTATTCATAGTGGTTGCCCTCTACCAGCACACTGCGGCTGCTGATACTAGTAATAACTTTGCAATGCACGTGAATGTATAGTATCAGAACATAAACAAGCATTCATACTATTAATACATTTTCCAGGGTATCCATTCCTGATACTTTCGCATTTCAGCTCATACGTGAATTATTTTACTTTCTTAGTATCCTAATGTTTTAGGATTTAAAACTGTTCTCAGCATGGGATAAGAAAAAAACTACACAATATATTCAACTACAAGGTACTGCATGTGGGCAACTAAGCAGGGGCCCAAGTAAAAGAATGCAGAGTTTATCTCTTGTGGTTAATGGTTCATATCCACTCCAGATCAATAGTGTCTGAAACTCACCACCGTGAATGTTTTGTTACCACTGAGTCAGTGGGACTGGAGTAGCTTGCAGTGATGAGTTTTCCAAGCCATAAAGTTTTAATTAGCACCCTTGTTCTAGAGCACAAATAGAACACATTCGCCTTGAGTCCACCAACGTTGCATATTTCCCATTTACGTAATTTTATAAAAGCTAAATATGTGGCTGATAATACTAGCACTTATTAAGACAAAAGGCAGCAGAGGCTCTCAACACACATCATATCCTGTGAGATAGTCAGTCCTCCCTCCTGACTATCCAGGTTGTCTGCTGTTTGTCTTCTGCCACAGCTGGGACATGACCAGCCTATCTGAAGTCAATACAAGTTCTTCCATCTGCTTATTGGGGCACAGGATTACCTCCTGAAGAGCATGTGACAACTTTAAACAAAAAATATAACATATTAATATCTCAACCAAAAAATGGTTGTTGTTTTTCCTAGAGTTCCAAAGCTGGAACTCAGAGAAGTAACTCTTCAATAGATCTTAAACACAAGTAATGATGTAAAAATGTGGTAAAATCCAACAGACTTTCCTTGGGGCTTTCACTTATTTTATTAATTCTTCCAAAGTTCATGAGCATCCATAGAAGCTCATACTTGCTGATCAGCCACAGTTAAACAATGTTAAAAAATTTATGCATTAGTGAAAACTGTAACAAAAATTGAAAGGGTAGCATTTACCCAATAGCCTATGTAAGGTCCAAGTTCTTCTTTTCTGATGTCACCTAACATATAAAGAACAAAACACAAATTTATTGCAGACTTCCTAATCTTTCAATTCTAAACAAATAGGAAGAAAATAATCTGTTAGTGTCACAATTTTATGTCTGTCATTTACAACTAGAAACCTTATTGCAGGTACTGAAACATGAAAGGTAAGGAAAAAAAAAAAAATCAGAATTTCAAGGAAGATTGCTTGCTTATTCTCCAAAGGAAAAAAGTGCTGCTCTCCCAGTTTCATCTAGCTCCTATCCAGGTCCTCTGAACAAAAAGGAAGTTTGTAAACCAGCCTACTCAGGTATCACTGTGTTCATTCTGAGCATATCTAGACAGAAAACTACATATTTGCTAGACTGCTGTTGAATTGATTTTTTTTTTTGAACTATCCTTTGAATCACAAAAAAAAAAAACGCTTCCCTCTTTCACTCCATCACTATAAACTATGAGATATAGCAATGAACCCTTTTCTAAAAAGATACCAGAGATTTTGTTTTTCTTAGTAACCTCAGGCAAAACAAATTAATGAGTGAAGAGCTTGTATAATGTGTGCTTCTACAGAACTTGCAGAAATACATGGAAGCAGCAGCTGCTAGCTACCACTTCCTATTCTGCGCCTCAATAGCTCTAAACCTCATTTCATCAGAAAAGCACCACGACTGAGCACAGTATTATCAACTTCTACGAGGTAACGGGGAGTTAGACATGTTTGGTTCTTTGGAAGCTTAAATCCTGTCTGTGTTTATATCCTTGATATTTGTAAGGGACAAAAGAGTACAACAGTACCTCAGCGGTAGGAACAGAAGTCAATACATGGCTCCAAGGAGTTAACAGCGTGTTCTTAACAGGATTCAAGGCATCTTGTTTTAATTGCCTATAGAGCTGCCTAGGAATGTGAGGAAAAATACCTAGCGAAGTGGTAGCTAACCAGTAGTTTTTCAGGGCAACAAAGCAGGAATATGACAGAATTAAAGTAGAGCTGCTGCGGCTAGGAAAAAACCTCCAGACCACCAAATTTGGAGTTGAAGCCTTCAATTAGAACTTGACTAGCCTTGGTTTAAGATCACCACTTGCTTACATACCAAACATTATCACAGGAAAAGGAATTCAAAAGGTCTCCCAGTCCTGGAAAAGCTACCACACTGCTACATTTGCATCTTACTGCACTCAGCCAGCTGCTCTTAAGCTTCCCTTGATCCATGTAGGTTGCAGCTCTAACTTTTCTCTTGGTCTCTCAGGAGCACTTTCTGGACACCAATCTTCTACTGTCTTCCCAGAAGCTCTAGCTGTGCATACCAGGACTTCTGCAATTCTGTTATGAGCATTCCATAAACGAGCTACAAGCCACATTTTTAATATCCCATCCTCCCAAACCAAAGCACAATGCTACAAACAACAGGATTTTTTCTGTTCAACACCCTCAAAAATATTTTAACCCAAGGTCTGAGTCCTCTCAGCAGCAGCTGACAACCTTTCAAGAGTAGTTTGGCAGGCTACATTTTCATTCCTAAATCAGATGTTACGAACTGTCACAGACAATCAGTAGTGCCTGGTGATCATCTGTCTTACTGACACCATTCCTCCGCAACAGGCATCAGTTTCTAGCTCTCCATGGGTTCACATCTCACCAGAAAACTCAATGGACACTTCTCTCCAATGGCTGTAGCTCCAGATCAGCACTGGCCCTGCTGCATAGCATTCAGAAGCGTACTTGCCTCCCGCCTTTAGTACCTGTACTATAAAGTCCAATGCTTCTTCTCACTCTACATATATTAACACCACGTTGTGGAGTTTCTTTCTTTCTCCTGTCCCACAGCTACAACAGAGCCTTTGCCTGATAAAGCACAATCCTTCATTGTTCCCTGTTTTAATATCTTGTATATATCTGTGAGTTTCTGCATCTCTCAGGGTCACAATCAGTTGTTGCACTTACAGAGAAATTCTACTGCTTCCAACTTCTTCCAGGGGAATAGAGTAGTCGTATTGATTTCCCTAAACTTCAGACTGTATTGTCCATGTGAATAGGAAACCTTAAGGCTTCGTGACCACATCTCCTGATCTGGTAGATCTCTTACTGAGACTGCCAGTGAGGAGTGTTAACTCCAGCAGCCTGCCAACCGTAGCAGAATCCACTCACATTTGCCTTTAAAATCACGCTCTGATTACTAGCAACCTACTACACAGTATGCTATACATATAGTCTGCATTCTTATTTAACTCTATACTCAGTTATCATAATTACATTATAGACAGTAATAGAACAGGTTCAGACAAATACAGCAGTGATAGGAGAAGTATAAAAACTACAGATAAACTATACACTATTACAAGGACAAGAATGCATTTCTGACTGAGAGGCTAATCATAAATCTGCAGTTAAGGAATGTCTCTGCAGAGTAATTTTTAAATGAAGTGTAAGTTACAGACAGTTTAACCAGGGATGTTTTATGGCTTTAAAATAAAAAGTGCATGCTTCTTGCTCCACAAGTTTTTCCAGACAAATATTCCCTTACCAGTGAAGTAGAAGGTAATCTAAGCTCGAACTGTGTTCTTGTTGTTTTTTGTTGTTGTTGTTGTTGTTTTTGTTTTTTGTTTGTTTGTTTGCTTTTTTGTTTCTGTTTTTAAATAACCAGAAAAGAAGCAATATTCCCCCTTCCAGGTATGTTTAAAGAATCACAATAACCACAACCAAGTTATTTTTTTCCAAACGTATGCAATACGTAGCTTTGGGAGACTTATCCAGGTAGAAAGCTGGGGAAAAAAAAAAAAAAAAGTAATTTTCATCACTTCAGCATGAAGTATGGAGGGAAAGAAAAGCCAACACTTCAAATTATGCCAATTTTTTTATTGCTTAAATAACCCTGTATCTTACCAACAACAACAAAAGGCACCATAGTATGATCAATTGTGTTCAAGCTTTATAAGAAAACACTTTTCCTTTTCACAGCAAAACTGTCCATCCTAGGAAACCCAACATAAACTCAAATAATAGCAAGATCATTCTAACCAGTGGATATTAAAGCTAGACAAACACACTACATTGGCAGAAGTAGAGTATTTCAAACTAGATGTTTGCAGACTGTTTCTCCCATCTAAGGCACAAAGTATTCAAACACCGTTACTGAACTCCCGTATACCACTAAAAAGATTTGTGTTATGCATATGGTCTGATTGGGCATAGTTTCAACACCTTCATATGAAAGGAAGATGAAAGAAAATAGCCTGCACTTTAGAACAGGTTTGCAACTCCCCCCTTTTAGCAAGAATGGCACAACTCCATACTGATGTCCAAAGATGCACCCTCAGCCAAAGTTTACCAGACAAGTCTTCAGTGAATTACACTTCAGTGTTGCCAGGCATTAAAAAAAAAAAAAAAAAATCCCTTTTGTATCTTCAGCATCTTCAGTTGTGTTCCACGTGAGTCCTTCCAATGAAAAAATCTGGTAATTGAATTTCACCCTGCTTCCAGCAGGTCTTTCATTCACTTGCATGCAAGAATGAGCATATGTGAAGTGAAAGACCAATACATCAACATTGACTACAGACCGGTCTTCAAATTAATAGAATCCAGGATAGAAGCACATCTCATCTGTGGTTAGTGGTCAGTTTTTGTCATTCATGCTTTCTTAAATGACATGTTAAATATCTGATAATACAAGCAAATGTCGAGTTATCAACCAGTATATGAACTGCTTTATTCACGTGGCTGACCCAAACATAAACAAGACTGTAACCCACATAGTTCAGCAATTTTTTTGGAAGTTCCTCAGATCACTTTTAAGAAATCTGTCACAACAGGTGTTGTGTGTTTTGACCTGCCTAGGATTGATGTCACATTCACTCACCTCGTTAACAGCATTTTTAATTACCTCCTATAGATACAGCACTTTCAGTTTTTCCCGTCTTCCCTCCACCCAGAATCAAGGAGAGTTTGGTTTAGGTTAAAATGTCAGCTCATTTATCAGTCTGTGAAGACCAAACTCTGAAAGAGTAACAGCTTTGGAGAAAAGTGAGTCAAGCGTGTGCATACAGACTTGACGGGTGTTCTGTAAGTTTGCCCCCTGTGCCTCTTAAAACAGCATGCCCAAGTAGCAGAGCCAGCAGAATCACTGGGAGCTAACCGCTGCCCTTCCGGACCCGCTGGGATTGTCTCAGCAGCGCATCCCAAGGCTCCGCCGAGCTCTACCGCCCTCGCAGCACGTCTGCCAAACTGGCAGGAGCAGCAGCAGAAAAATAAACGTCTTTCTGTTGATACAGCTACAGAGTGGCTTCTTTAACTCCTACTCTTTCCAGCTCCGTTATTTTGTCTCGGCTCCCTAGGAAGATCTCGTCCTTCAGAGAAGCGGGACAGACCTCTGCTGAATTGAAGTCCATCCCCAGTTAAAGTTACAAACTCAACAGCACTCAAGAACACACACGTACACAAATGCCCCTGGCGTTCCAGCGCGTACCCCTCCCCGACAGAGCGCCTTCTTGCCGCCCGCAGACGTTGCCACAGACCAGCCGGTAGCGGCAGGGGCAGCTGCACAGGGCGGGGCACGCCTCGCGGTGCTGGCCGCACGTGGTGCCGTATGGGCAC
>VXAA01000914.1:0-14395 GCA_013399115.1 Anseranas semipalmata
GGGGGGTGGAGAGCAGGGGGGTGAGCAGGAGAGGGGAGGAGAGAGAAGATGAGATGTTATGAGAGGCGATGCTCGCGGAGGAGATGGGGCTGGATGCTGCGGCTCCCGCAGCTGGGCAGCTGATGTGGGACCATGAGACATGGGGAGCAGACGGGGGGGCTGCTGCAGGAGGAGCCTCCCGAGCCCATACTCACCTCAGGGCTGGCTGGGGGGAGCGGGTGCTCAACCTCACGCCCGCAGGGGACAGCCGCAGCCCCACGGCTCGGCACAGCCCCGCGCTGTGCCAGATCTCCCAGAGCTGTAGCTCCAGTGTCACGGGGGAAACTGAGGCACGGTACCATGGCAGAGCAGAGCCCCCTGTCCCCACCTAACCCTGACGCTGGCCCAAGTGCCCAGTGCCGATGTTCTGGGTAGCAGGCTCGGTGGCACACTGGGGTCCACCGGGTGCTCTTCAGCCTTCGGACCTTGGGACCATGCTCGGTTCCCCTGCACAACGTCCCAGCGCCGCAGCCACACGGCAGCGGTGGGGCTGAACATTGCGAGAGGCTTCACGATGTTGCGACAGAGTCCATCCAAGGGAACCATCCTCTAGGAGCGCTGCCAGCCAGGGCAAAGCAGCACGGGCATCCCGACACGGCACTGCCGGGGCAGCGGGGCCGGGGGCTGCTCCACCACAGGGCTGGCGGTGACGGCGGTGGCACCACGCACAGACACACACGAGCACAGGAGTGGGCAGAGACACCGCGGAGCCGCAGCGGGCTGCTCCCTACCTTTCCCCTGAACAAGTAGCGGGGATGATGCTTTTCTGGCCAGAGGTGAAGGACTGATAAGGCGGTGGGGCTCCGTCAGGCCATTTTTTCACCTCTGAATTCCTAAATCCTCCGTTGTGGACTCGGTGCAAATGCTCAAACATTAGGACCAGCTCTCTGAGGTTGGGGTTAAATAAAAACATGGAGAAATTAAACTTTCCAAAGCAAACGAGATGAGCAAACCAAGGCTGGAGCAGGTCCTCTGTGCAAACCAAACCAAAACTGAGCAAAACAAGAAGCAAAAGCAGAGCACACGCTTGCTTTCAAAAGACAGCTTCTTAACAGCATCGGCCGACCGCAGGCGGCGGGCTGGGGTGGGCAGGGGGCTGGCCTGGCCGGCACCTCCTCCGCGGAGAACACAAAACCCAGCAGCCTCTGCCATCGATGGGAACGGCGTCTGCAGATGGGCTGAACGGGCTGCCCCGTGTCACACTTGGAGGGGGACATCAGGGTCCTGCCTGGGGGACAGCACTGGGGACGTGGGCACGGGAAGGGGCTCCCATGCAGACTGGTTGGGACGGGACAGGCAGGGGACAGGCAGGACGAGTGTCCCTGCTGCAGAGAGCTGTGGGGACACAGGGACCTGCCACCAAGTGACGTGGGGGCCTGTGTGCTGCCGGAGCAGCTGGGGGAAGCTCAGACCCCAGCAGGGATCAAGGCCAGCCCTATCCTCGCTCTGCTGCAAGAGAAACGGCTCCCGGTGCAGCAGGACTGGAGCCCATCGCCGCGCTCAGCAGCGATGCACGGGGGCACCAGATCTCCTCGGGAACCAGAGGCACAGCTTGCTGGGCTGTTAAGAACCCTGCCTTTGGAAAAATAAAGAGTGAAACAGAATCATAAATTTGTCATTGCAAAGAAACACACGAACTGAGCAGCAGCAGAACGCAAAGGCGAAGGTGGACAGGAGGGCAGGGCTGGGCGCACACCGCGCCGCTGGCACAGAGCTTGGGCATGGGGCAGCTTTGCCAGCGGCTGCCAGCGGCTGCATGATGGGAGCACGCAGGGCATCCGGAGACGCTTTGGAGAGTCCTCGCTCACATGTGGCAGCAGCATCTGAGAGGCCGCAGGAGGTGAGGGTCCTGCAGGACGGGGCACAGGGCTCCCCACTGCACCCCGTGGGTCCGTCTGCTCCACTGCCACGCTCGGAGCCAGCTCCCGGCCCGCTGCAGCTCCATCGCCTCGGCTGTGGGGTCTCCACGGCCGGCAGCACCGTCCCCTTCCCCAGAGGAAGGCGATGATGGGGTGAGAGGGGATGGTGGGATGGGAGCTGCGGGCAGGGCGGGTGGCGAGGATGGAGGATGGAGTTGGGCATTTGGCAGCTACTGAGCTGCGGCTCTGGTGTCCTGGGGCTGAGCAAGAAGCTGCTCATCCCCGCAGTCCCCACCGAGCCCTCGGCATCCCCATGTGTCCCCTCATGTCACCAGCTCTGGGGCTCGTTCATCAGCCCGGGTCCTGCAGGGACCCTCTACGAGCCCCCTCCATGGACCCCCGCCTGCACGCTGCCTACCTGAAGGAGGGCAGGAGGCTGTCGTAGTAACACCACGTGGCCGTCAGGTACGCCCGGCTGGCGTCCGTCGAGTACAGCCGCCAGGCAGCCTGGGTGGGAGGGAGCCCACGGGCATTGGGGTCAGCCCGAGCCCCCCACACTGCCCATCCTGTCTGCCCCCCCGAGGACCCATGGAGATAAGGCAGAGCCGCCTCTTGGGCCCCCACGGGCAGGGTCCGGCCCAAGGCAGCTGGCTGCCAGCTCTGGGGTCTGGTGTTCGGGTCCTGCCTGCGGCGGGCAGCACGGACAGTGGGGACCACACAAGGGATTGGGGCTGCACTGCGCTACCTGGATCAGATTTGCTGCTGGGGTCCTCCTCTTCTCAAAGTGCTTCTGCCGGTGCTGCTCCTGCACTTTGAGGGCAAAGCCAGAGCCCAGGATACCCTGGGGACAGGAGGGGATGGGGTCTGCGGTTGCCACCAAGAGCTGGGTGGGATGGGGACCCTCCCACTGCAGGGACGGATTTTGCCCCTTTCTCCCCAATTCCTGCCACGCAGCGGGGCGGGGGGAGCGGGGACCCCCTCCCGTCCCAGCCCTACTCACGGCGGGCAGCGCGAAGAAGGAGATGCCGAGCAGGGCGAAGCTGGCCGCCAGCATCCGTCCCAGCCACGTCTGCGGCGTCTTGTCCCCGTAGCCGATGGTGGTGAGCGTGACCTGCACGGGGACAGAGTACGGGGGGCCCTGCAGGGAGCTCCCCCCCAGCAGCCCCGTCCCACCCTCCTGGTCCCCTCCCGGGGCCAGGGGGCCGCGGGGGCCGAGCTTACCGTGCCCCACCAGAGGGAGTCGGCGTAGGTGGCGAACTGCGCGTTGGCGTCCTTCTCAGCCAGGTAGACGAGGAAGGAGGCGAAGATGAGCACCAGGAAGCCGATGTACCAGGCGGTGATCAGCTCCTGCCGGGGCAGCGGGGTGAGAGGGGCCGGGGCGTGGGGCAGGGGGCACGCCAGGACCCCGTGCCCTCACCTTGCTATGGGCGTAGACGACGGAGCCCAGCAGCTTCCAGGTGCCGCCGCGGCGGTCCATGCGCACCATGCGCAGGATCTGCAGGAAGCGCATGCTGCGCAGCGCCGAGGTGGCAAAGATGTTGCCCTGGGTGCCGGCGGCGATGACGGCCACCGAGGCGATGAAGACGATGAAATCTAGCGGGTTGCAAGGGCGAGGGTCGGGTGCGTGGGCTTTTATGCCATGGGTGAGACTGAAAAGTCCCCGAATCCCTGTGCTTCCCCGCACCCCACGCTACCTATCACGCAGAAGGGTTTCCTGGCAAAGCGGAGCCGTCCCCTCCAGCCCCGGTAGCGGCAGCAGCAGCCGGCCGCCCAGACACGGACGATGTACTCCATGCCGAACACCACGATCATGACGAACTCCTGCGGGGGAAGACGGGGAGCAGGACGGTGAAGCGAGGAGGGCAGGGGTGGCCGGACAGTGCTGGGATGGTTTGGGGGTGTGAAAGGAAACGCTGGTGCGGGGGGAGCGCTGTGCCCCCCCCCCAGGACGCCCCCACCGACACGGCTCCTGGGGCAGTCAGGGCAGCGAGGCTGGAGCCGTGGCCGTCGAGCCTGTCTGAGCAGCCCAGCCCTCCTACCTGTGCCAAGCTCAAATATAGCTGGGTCCTTTTCCTCCTCCGTCAGCATTGTCCTCCTACCTTTCGCACAAACAAGCCCCCATTCTGCTTACTCGTGGGAAAGTCACAAGGACCTTCCCAATTTAGTCTCCATCACTCGGAAGAACTCCGGCGTCAGCTGTTTCTGACAGTTTGGGGGAAAGTTGCCTTTTTTAGCCCCCTCCTGCCCTGCCTCTTCCAGCGGTTTTCCAGCCACTCCACCCCCCCGAGGGGCCGCCCCGCAGCTCCCCACGACGTGCCGGAGCAGCCGGCATCGGCAACGCCAGCGACCAGCGGCGAAAGCAGCGGGCCGAGGGTGGGGAGGGCTCGCGAGGGGGCTCTCGATGGTTCCGTCCGGGGGCGCAGCGCGGGGAGGGGGACCCCAGGTGCTCCCCGCTTACCAGGATGAAGAGGCACTGGTTGGCCAATTTCTGGTGCTCCTGGATGGTGGAGAAGACGGAGAGCACCAGGCAGCTGAAGACGAGGAGGAATCTGGAAGGAGAGCGCACGGGGCGGGCGTCGGGGCCGGCCGGGGGCAGCCCAGAGCTCGGCGGCCGAGGCTGAGCCTCCGGGGCCGGGCTTTGCCCCTAGGGGGTGGCATGGAGCAGCTCGGGAGCGCGCAGCGAGCGGGGCTGCGCCCGGAGCCCGCCCCGAGCAGCCCCGGCCCCGGGTGCCCGCACGAACCCGGCCCGGCTGCTGCCCCCCGGCCCTGGAAAGCCCCGAGCAGAGCCCGTCCTTCGACACTTCTGAATACTTCTCCTGCGGGTCTCGTGAGAGCCCACCTGGATCTCCTGAGACACCCCGCAGCACCGCACCCAGCTCTGGGCCCCCCGCATGGGGACGTGGAGCTGCCGGCGCGGGTCCCGAGGAAGCTGCAAGGATGCTCAGAGGCTGGAGCACCGGCTGAGAGCTGGGGTGTTCGGCCTGGAGAAGAGGAGGCCCCGGGGAGACCTCCCAGAGGCCTTCCTGCACCTAAAGGGGCTGCACGGAAGCTGGGGAGGGACGCCTTGTCAGGGGGGTGGAGATAGGACAAGGGGGAACGGCTTTAAACTAAAAGAGGAGAGATTTACTTTAGATATTAGGAAGAAATTCTTCACTATGAGGGCAGTGAGGCACTGGAACAGGTTGCCCAGAAGCTGTGATGCCCCATCCCTGGAACCGTTCAAGGCCAGGTTGGATGGGGCTTGGAGCAACCCGATCCGGTGGGAGGCGTCCCGGCCCATGGCAGGGGGTTGGAACCAGATCATCTTTAAGGTCCCTTCCAACCCAAACCATTCTGTGACTCTACGATACTTAACGCCCAGAAAGACGGCGCAGTGCTCCTGGGGGAGCACAGTGAGGGTGTGGGGAGGCAGGGGACGGGGACCGAGACCTTCCAGCATCCCCACCCTCTTGCTCAGGAGCGGGGGCTGCAGGTGGGCATCTCGGACACTGCGCCTACACGCAGCCTCCCTGCCGCCGCTGCTAGCACTGGGAACGACGTCCCCAGGGGAGAGGCAAGGAAGGGGCTTTACCACCTCGCTGCTGGGCAGGCGGCAGAGGTGGCCGAGGGCCAGCCCGCAGCATCCTCGTGCTGGAGGATGGCTGCGGCCCCAGCGCCGGAGGCAGACGGGAACCAGCTGCCTCCCCCCAGGCAATCACAGCAACAGAACCCTCCCTGCGCCATGGGGCAGCCGTGCCAGAGGGTCTGGTCCCCACAGGACCCCTGTGATGGGGACACATCCCTGGGCCACCCTGCAGCACACGGAGGAGGAGGAGCAGGAGGAGGAGGAAGGCCGGGCTCCAGCAGCTGTGGGGCTCGGTGCCAGGCTCTGCCGCAGCCCTGCAGCCTCTTCCCGGGCAAAACAACTGCTAATTAAAAGCAGGGTGGGAGCTGGAGGGCCCCGCACCGCGGCAGGGCTGCTGCTGCTGCAGAAGGGGGACCAGAGCTTCTCGTGACTGTCCCCACTGTCACTGCCACCATGGGGACCTGCCACCTCAGCAGGGACATGGGGGCCACTTGGGAACGGCTGGGCCAGGCCAGACCCCAGGGAAGAGTCAGCAGGGAGCTGCTCTGAGGCTATTTTTCCCCGAGAGCTGGGTTAAGACAAAAGGGGCTTTGGCCCATTTAAAATAAGGAGGAGGGGAAAAAAAAATAGATTCTGGAGCTGAAGCAAATGAAACTCTCCAAAAATACATTTTTTCCCCTGATCCAGCGATTCTAAAAATGGAAAGCGGAGGGTTTGTGCCACCGGCCCACATGACGGCGTGCAAAGGGCCACCGCTCCGCCGGAGCCGCCTTGCGTAACGGCACGGGGGCACCCAGCGCCGCGGCCCCCCTGGCCCGGGCACCGTGGCTGCTCTGCTCTGCCAGAGAGCGGAGCCCCGCCGTGAGCAGCACCGGGATGGCCAGGGCTGCAAGCAAAGTGGCCCCGGCACCCCATCTCACCCCCCAGCAGCTCCTGTACCATCTCCCCAGTGCAAGCAAAGCCCACGGGACCCATCAGCAGTGCTACAGACAGCGCAGGGGCTTGGCTCGGCCAAACTGCCAGCAGCACCACCCCGGAGCACTTGCTCATCTCCTCTTGCTGCTGACGCGGAGCTTTAGAGCCGAACTGGCTGCCCAGGGTGGCTGAGGGGCTGAAACCAGACCCGCACACCTGCCCAGCGCCGGCGGGGAGGCACCACGGGGAGCGGTGTCCGCCGGGACGATGCTCGGTGCCCTCCTCGGGAGCACCCAGGATGAGGGGAGGTGGCTCAGACACTGAGCACTGGGGTGGGGGGAGCCGAGGGCCCCCCAGGCTGAGCATGGCCGGGGCCCTGGCAGCACCGCACCCCTGGCAGGGGAGGTGCAAAAAGAGCAAGAGCCGGAGCTGGCTCAAAGCGCAGCCCTTGCCCCCTGCACAGCAGCTCCGCCAGTAACTCCTGCGGAGGCCGGTGCGGCGGTGCCGGGCAGGGCGCACCAGCAGCTCGCCGGCCTCCCCGCCGCGACGCTCGTCCTGAGAAGCAAAACAAGATCTGGCCGAGCAGCCCAGGGCAGAGCCTTTGTGCATCATCAGCAATAAAGATTATACAATCGGGATTTAGCAGGCAATTACACGGGCAGCGAAGCACAAAGCAGAAGAGAATGCAGAAATCTCCCAGCCTGCAAAGATTTGTGCCTCTCGCCCAAGCCGGGGCCGGAGCCCGGAGAGGTCTCTGCTCCCCAGCACATGCTCCCCCCGCTTGGGTCCCTCCTGCCTGGGCACTGTCCCCACAGCAGCACCACGAGCAATGGGGCCGCGTGGGCACCGAGATGGTTGGGAGCTCCCACACTGAGAGCCACTGTCAAGGCGAGACGGTGCGGGGATGCTCCTGCCCGGCCCCCCAGCAGGATTTCGTGATGGACACGGTCATGTGAGGCCCCTCACTGACCGGCTGGGAAAGCAACTTTCTGGGAACACATCACCTGCTAGGAATTAACTTGCAAAGCTGGGACAAACGCCCCGTCCTGGCTGCCGGGAGCGCCTAAGCAGCTTAGGAAAGGGTCAGATGGAAGGCAGCCTGGCGGACCAGGAAAGTGGCTCCCTGCAGCCCCCCACACGTCCCCCTGTGGGAGGGGACACACCATGGGCAGCCAGGGCACAGGGTCAGGCTGCAGCAGCCAGGCAGCATTGCAGGGGCTGCAGGACGCGGGCTCCTCTGCTTCCTCTCACCCCTGCAGGCACAGAGCTTGTCCGCAGGAGCACTCCTCCCTCCATGCCCCAAAACATTAATTAAAACCCGGCGGGGGACCCTGGTTGGAGAATGCGAATCTCCTTGCATTAATCTTCATTAGAGCAGCCTTTGCCATATGCTCCTGTCCGCACTGGCCACGCTGGCAACATGAGAGGGGAAGGAGCAGGTGAGCCGGGAAAGCTGCTGAGCTCAGGGAAAGGGGGACTGGGTCGGTCCCAGACAGCGAGGAGCAGCATGGGGCAAGGGGGCACCCCCAGCACCCACAGACCTGGGCCAGTGCAGGCTGAACACCCCCAGGCAAAGAGGCTCCAGCCCTGGGTGCTGCATCCAGTGAAGCCTGACCAAAGCTGTGCCACGGCACCCAGGGCTGGCACCAATGGGACTGTGATGCTGGGAGCTTGTGTGCCAGGATGGCATGGCACGGCCAGGCTGTGTCCCCCAGCCCCAGTGTGTGCAAGCAGCGGGCACTGAGGCTAGAAAAGGGGGGGTGAGGTTGGGGCACCCCCGTGCCCGGTAGAGCTGGCCTGGCCCTGCTGCTTCGCTCCCCTGCAGGCAGCGGCACGGCGAGAGCCCGGCGGTAACTCAGCGGAAGGAAAATACCACGCGCCGCAGTGTAAACAGCTCAGCGAGGGGACAAGCGGGCGCACGGCCCCCGCGTGCGGCACAGCCCCTGCCCCAGCAGGGAGGGGAACCAGCAGCAGCGCCGGCCCCGGCTGAGCCCGGCCCCATCACGGCACTGCCAGGTCCCCACGGTGCTGGCTGGCAGCGCTGGGTGTCCCACCACAGGCACCAAATCCACCCGTGGGGAACGGCTGCTGGGGACAGAACCACCCCAGCCTGGCTCCGGTGGGGATGGGGACGGTGCCTCGCTCTCCACCTCCCCAGCCCACGAGGCTCAGCTCCCCGAGCACCGTCTGAAGCTGTATAAACAGCGTCTCTTATAAATCCCCTGCCCTCGCCCAGCAGCCTTTCAGGAGAGGCGGAGAAGGAGGCCTGTCTGCCCCGCGGATATAAATAGCCGGCGGTGTAGCAGGCCTGTTTGTGCCCGTAACCATGGCAGGGGCGGCCGCCTTGTTTGTCCCGCACCGCGCTCCTGCCCGTGCCGCAGAAAAGCGCCGAGCGCTCGCCCACGGTCACGCAGGTCGGTAGCGTGGCTCCCATGGAGCAGCCAGACCCACCACGCGCTCCAGCACATGCAGAGCCCAGCCCCGGCCCCTCGGGAAGGGGAAGACGCTGCTCCGAGCGCTCTCCGTGCCTCCAGCGCAGGATGCAAGCGGGGCCGAGGCGAGAAGCCCGGCTGCACGGCTCGTCCCACGGCCACGCAGGGACCGAGCAGCACTGTCCAGCAGCGGCTCCGGACGATGTCCCACACCGCATTTCCCTGCCTGGGTGCATCGGTGAAGGCAGCCAGGCATTGCCTCGCTGCACGAGGGACAAAACCCTGGCGGTGCTGCCCTGCTCAGCCGGGTGAGCAGCTCCCTGCCCTGCCAAGCCCAGCGTGGGGCCACGCTGCACACCCCCCTGCCTTCGGGTGGGAGCCAATGGCCCCAACACCTTCGTGCACCAGCAAGAGCGAGCCCAAGCCTCCAAGCAGCATCACCCATCGCCCGCCCAGGCCAGGGCGCAGGTCTGCGCCCCACATTGCCCACCGCCCCCCAGCACCCCGGCCCCGCGCCCCAGCGGGGGAACGGTCACAAGGTTCCTGCGGACGGTGCCAAGACACTCACACGGAGCAGCTGAGATAGTTTTGCTCTTGAATCATCTGGCAAGCAACTGGCTTAGGGGGGGAAAAGAAAATGAGAGTGTTTTCAGACACGTGCCTGGTGGGCCGTGCACCCCAGCACAACAGGAGTGGGACAGGAGCAGCCCTGAGAAGGTAAAGCAGGCTGAGACCCCCAAACGCATTGCACATAGGGCGGCAGAGGGGGCAGGCCGGGGTGCTCGCTCAGCCCCACTCCGTCCCCTTGCCCCAGGGCATTGCTGCAAGGGACAGGTGACCCGAGCCTCTCTGAGGCAGCCGAACATCACCCCTGCACCAGGGTTGGGGACCCCAGCCGTGCGGGTGTCCCCCTGTCCTCACCACTGGGGCCAGCCAGGCCCAGGCACCAAGACCTGCACCTAAGCCGGCACCTTGTGCTCTGGGGTCTGACAGAAGCAGCAAGAGGGGAAATAAGGAAAAGAAAAAAAAAGAAGAAAATCAATGTGCAGTTTCATGTTGCGCCATAGTTGCTTAATTTTATGGCCCAGCGACACTGCGTCAGGTTCAGGAAACTGCTGTGCCGGCTTCTCTTTCCACTGGCATTTTCTCCCAAACGCAGCTCCCATTTCAAGCTCGGGCAAGGTGAGTGGGGCCAGCCCTGAGAGCGTCCCCTGGGGCCCCAGGGAAAGAGCCCCGGCTTGAAGGGCACAGCTCCGGCAGCCGAGGGTCCGGGCCTCGCCATCCTGCTTCATTTTGGCCACTCAAGCGCAGCAGTTGGGATAGGAAGGGTTTTCATCCTCCTCCCCAAACAAGCCACCGTGCAAGATGCCAGTGGCTGGGGATGAGCCAGGTCCCTCCATGGTGAGAGTGACAGCGAGTTAAACCTCCAGAGCTTAACACGCGAGGGTTTTACCAAGCAGGCGGTGGATAGCCAGCACCGAGCAGGGGATGAAGCAATTTCCTTGCAAACCCTCTGGGGCTCCAGTCCATTAAATGGTCCCAGGTGGGTTTGCCAGAGCCCTGCCACGTGCTGAAGCATTAAGCAGCGGTTGGAGCTGCTGCAGGCACTAAACACGGCGGCAATCCCCGGCATCGCGTGGAAATCACTTTCCTGATCACGAAGCGGCGATGGAGGGAGGCGGTGAGGCCCCCGCAGAGCCACGCACCCCACGTTGGGGCAGCCGGCAGCCATCCCGCTTGCCGCAGCCTCTCCTGTAACAGGATACAAGCACAGAGAAAGCCCAGGGGCGATCGTTGCCAGCAGCCTGGTCCCCGGCCAGCAGCCGGCACACGAAGGGACCCGCCAGCCGCTGCCCTGCGCCCATCGCACCGCCCTGTGCCAGCGGGGATGCCCATGGCCCTGCAGCCAAACCAGAGCCAAGGAGAGCCCAGACCTGGCTCTGCTCACGCTGCTCAGGGACTGCCCCAGGGCTCTGCCACCCCTGGGTGCCCCCGACATAGGTGGGGACCCACGGGCACCAAACCCACACAGCGAGGACAGGGGTACCGCCACCCTGCGCACCCCAGAGCCGGGCACCATGCGCCCACTCAAGCTCTGCAGTGCTGTTTCCCTCCGCATCCCAGTCCCACCCTCAGCTCCAGGCACAGGGGTGACACTTTCACACAAGGGTGGTAAACAGAAGCGCCCCAGCTCAGCACCACCCTGGCGAGGCGCCCCTGGAGCAGCCAGTACGGGGAGGTGCATGCCTTGCCCAGCCCCGGGGACCGCGCTTCAGGCAGGGGGTTGCGGGTTGCTACCGGTGCTGCTGGCTCAGTCTTCCCTAATTTGCTCCAGGTCAAACTGTTCTTCATCAAAGCGCTCCTCCAAGGAATGGAAATGTGCTGAGCCGAGCTCCTGGTGCCGCCTGCAGCTCCGTGCTGCCTGGGCAAGCACCCAGAGCCCTGTCCCCACCAGGGCAGCAGCACCCAGGGCAGGGCACTGCTCCCTCCCCAGAGCTTTGCTTGCCTCAGCGAGCTCCCCACGACCACAGCAACGCACATGCAAGGAGGACATTGAAAAAGGAAGTTTTTATTTGCCTCTGGCTCTAAAGCCTTTAGGTTAAGGCTCCAGTCATGCTCGCAGATTTTCTCTGTAAGCTCCAGGGCCAGAAGCTCTCACTGAGAGCTGCCGTGGGGAGCCCAGGCACGGTGTGGGCAGCACGGCCCCGCAGCAAGGGGCAGAGGGAACAGGCCCGGCCGGCCCCCACTGCCCACCTTGTCTCTGTCTGCACAGCCAGGGCAGGGCCCGGGGGCTGCGGAGATGGGGCAGCAACAAACCCGTCCCACAAGGTGGGCCAGCACCAGCCCAGCCCTGAGCAGCCGCTCGGGGACAGGAGCTATTTGGGATCAATTTGCCAGCAGAAAGAGACTGAACTTTTCCAATAAACGGTATCAGCTCAGCCCTGCTACGTGCTCCCAGACATTAAACTGCTCAGGGGAGGGAAGCACTTCGCTTCTCAGCGGGTATTTCCATTTTAGCAGTTTTCATCCCTGTCTCGGAGCCAGGCTGCTGGGGGAGGCAGCGCGCAGGCGTGACTCAGGATGGGTCCTGTGACCGGCGCTGCCCCGACCTTGGGTGACCTTGGGCACCTCCTGTGCCTCAGTGTCCCCCCACCAAGCCAGGGTAACGCTTTCCTCCTTGTTTCAAAACCCAGTCCTCAGACCTTCAGGCACACAAATCATTCCTGCGAACTTCAACAGCCAGTGCTGCAACAGCTTAGCAGCTCCCATCTGCTGTGGGAGAGAAAAAACTTGGAAGAAGCCAGACATGAGCAGCACTCACAGGAAAGCCTTTACGGAACAGGCATCCGCACTGTGCGCCCACCGCAGCGCCTTCCCACGGGCTTTTGGGGGTCCTGAGCAGGACCAGCTGCCCTGCAGCATACTTCACCCTTAAAACTAAGTGAGCAAATGAACACGAAGCCCTTCCCACCCCACTAAATGCTTAAGACCTTTTGCTCCTGCTGTGGATGCGACTCGCCCCAGCCTCATGAGCCCGGCAGGGACCAGGGCACAGGGGGGCACAGGGGGGCACATGGACGGCCCCCGGCCGAGCTGCAGGCAGGTGGGGCTGGGGAAGGGCGCGTTTCCCAGATCCATCCCCAGTGACTCTGGTGTTTTCAGCAGCGAGCCCACGCCTGCAGTGAGGGCAGATGACCGCAGATGCGGCACATGCAACGCTTGCATCTCCTTTAACGCAACAACAACCCGCAGTTGCGGGGAGGACCAGCTCATGGCAATGGGCTCACAGAGATGGAACAACCTGGGGCAGACTTTCAGTGGCCCTGGCCAGGTCCAGCTCCACTGGGCAAGCCCATGAGAGCTGCAGTGAGCCACCGACCCGAGGCACATCTCGCGTGCAGGGGCAGAGCCAGCTCCTGGAGGTGGTGGGCACTGGGGGACCCGGGGCTCTGTGGCTGTGCAAGGGGACCCGCTCGGTCCAGTGTGGTTGTTTCTGGGAACAGCACACACGTCGGGGGAAAGCACTGGAGGAAGACGCTGCTCGGGCACACACAGAGAGGATCCCTCTGCCGAAGCCCAGCAAGTACCCAAAAAACCCCTGATCCCCCTCCCCTGTCAGGAGGTTTCAGCTGCCATCCTTAATTCCTTGCAGGAAAAGCTCTTTCGAGGGCAGCATTTGCAACGTAGGTATTATTTCCGAAGCACACCGCAGAGGTGTCGGCAGGCGTTACAAATGGGCCCCAGGCTCCTCTCTTGGCTCCCCAGGGAGCTCAGGTGCCCTGCTATCAAGTGACAAATTCATCCTGCCATCTCAATGTGCTAACTTAGGCAAGACCCACTTTCCTGCCTCTTAACGAGCTCCGGCTCGCACACCCCGCTAACGACTCGGCACCGCGTTGCCGTTGCCGCTGCGGAATGGAGCAGGAGAGGCAGATTCTGGGCTCGCGCTCTGTGAGGGGCCATGCCCAGCAGGCACGCACCAGAAGGGCACACACCAAAGCACATGCAGCATACGCAAGAGGGGAGAAAACACGGCCTTCTGCACGGCTAGGGCCAGGCAGGGAGCAGCAGCGTCCCAGCAGCATCTCAGCAGCACTGCCGGAGCAGAACAGGGGTCCCAGGTTGGGGCAGCCAGAGCAGCCCCTCCAGCAGCCCCACACGGAGCCCCCTCTCTCCCCGCAGCCGCCGGGTGTTTCGGGCACCCTGCAGCCCAGTTACAGCCCCCTGAGGAAACCACCCCAAGGGGTGGAATTTGCTCCTCAGCCACAAGCTGAGCCCACGTGTCTCCTGCTTTGCAAGAGCCACCTGCTCCAGGGCTGGGGAGCAGCCGGAGCAGTGGCACTGCCCGGGAGGCCGGGCCCAGCCCCAGCAGGGAGCAGACGCGCTCCTGGAGCATCCCCGGCTCCCTCTCAAGGGGGACACTTCAGTGCTGGGCATCAGCAGCAGCCACGGCCCGTGCAAGGGCGCAGCTCTCGGGACACAACAGCCGCTGCCAGCCTTTAACCAGGGCCAAGAACACCCCTGCCCGCGTGTCCCCATCCCAACTGGACACAGCTTGGGGGATGCCAGGGGGGCACTTCGCTGTGTTTGCCCCACAGCTACCCAATGGAACAGGTCCCTGGTGCCACCCAAACCTGCCCTGTGCCCCCTCCGGGGGACTCCCACCCCTGAGGCTCCCCACGGGCTCAGAGAGCCGCACGCGTGGCACACACAACCAGGAAGGGGACAGGGACAGACCGAGACGGTGACCAGCGGGTGCCAGCGTCCTGCTCACAGCTCCCACACGGAGCAAGCCCCGGCCGCTCGGGGACCCGGGAGCGAGGAGCCGCGGCGGGGCTCAGCCTCCAGAACCGGGGCTCCGGGGTCCGCCTGCCCTGCTCCCCGCTCGCCCCCTGCCCCGGCCGGTAACGGAGCTCACCGGCTCCCTGCTGCCGGTGCTTGAAACGCCCAACGCCGCCAGGAAAACTTCTCCGGCAGCAGCGGCAGGAGGCTCCGCGCCTCTGCCCCGGGGCTCCTCGCCCCGCGCAGCCTCCCCGCCGCCCCCCGGGAGGATGCAGCCCCCCGAAAGAGGGGGGGTCCCGTGC
>VXAA01000914.1:14919-53451 GCA_013399115.1 Anseranas semipalmata
GTCAGCCCGGTCCTGCGGGGGGACCCCGCCCCGAGAGGGGGCTGGGGGCCTCCTGCCGCCCCCTGCACCGGGCAGGGAGCACCCGCCGCGTGGCGTGGAGCATCCCGGAGCGAGCATCCCAAATAGCTGGGCAGGGAGCATCCCGGAGCGAGCATCCCAAACCACCGGGAATGGAGCATCCCGGAGAGAGCATCCCAAACCACTGGGTGTAGAGCATCCCAAACCATGGGGCATGGAACAAGCAGAACAAGCACCCCAAACCACATGGCGCGGGACATCCTAGAGCAAGCACCCCAAACCACCAGGTATGGAGCATCCTGGGAGCGAGCATCCCAAACCACACTGTGCCAAGCTCCCCAGGCTGCCGGCCATGAAGCATCTCTGGAGCAAGCATCCCTGGCCACTGGGCACGGAGTAGCCCAGGCTCGCGCACCCCACGACAGCCGGTGTCAAACCTCCCAGGCCACCCAGCAGCGAGCACCCCTGGCCAGGGCATCCCCAGCCGGCACCCACAGCGCTTTGCTATTCCACCTCATTCCCCCCAGCTCCACACAGCCTCGCACTAACAGACTGGGAAACTGAGGCACGCTGCTGTTAACCCCCTTTCCCAAGCGAGCCGAGGGGCAGAGCTGTAACCACGTGCTCTCCACACCTCCACGGCAGCCGGTTCCCCCCACCCCGCAGGGGTGCCTGGGGCCCAAGCTCCTGGAGAGGAGAGCGAGTTACAGCTCCGGCCAGTGAATTATTTAATGTGGTGGTTGGAGATCCTGGCACAGGCACGGGCCCTTGTGAGCACTGCGGTATTTGGTAGGTCTCGGGAAGCACACACAATAAATAGACAATTTTATTCTGGGGGGCGTGGGAGAAATGGTGCTGGCCAAACCCACCCCCAAGAGCCAGCCTGCAAATCCCATTGCCCCCCGAGGATGTCACACGAATGCCACCACAGCACGATGGCAACAAGAGCTGTGTCCGTGTAGGCTGAAATTGTGTAAATCCGAACCAAATTCTCCCCAGGAGCCTCTCCCCTGCACCCTCCTGATGCCCACAGCCCCCCTCTGTGCTCCCCAGGGGGACGCGGCCACTCAGCGCAGCCCTGGCTGCATACATGGGGACCCCAGCGCAGCATCCCCCCCCGCCGCGGGAGCACCCTGACCTTCACCGGCTGCCGGTTGGTTCAGCGCACTCCCCTCGTCCGCGCGGTTTAGGTTTCACCTGGTGATTGATCGAAGCCTCCAGGCTGCAGCGGGGCAGAGTTAAGGTGACCCGAATGGACTTCAACCAAGGTGCGCAGTCGCTTGAGAGGAGTCCGGGGAGGTGGGAATTGCTTTATTTATTCCTGCTGCTGCTTTGCAACTGGATCAGGAATATCCAGGCTGATGTCCCGGGCTTGCTAGGGAAGCACTGGTAGAGCTCTGTTTGCAAGTGAAGAAGAAGAATGATTTATTTTTTTTTAAACCAAGACGTCACTTCTCTAAATTGTTGGACTCAGCAAGCTGCTAATACATCAGCGGAGGAGTGCTACCATGACCCGCCTGCTGCCCTTTCCGAAACTTCCACCTCCTGGCCTCCAGCACTTTTGCTTTTGCAAATTGGACCCAGACCATCCCTCTGGGAGAGAATGAAACTTTGCAAGGCTGCAGGCGCAGCCGTCCCCCGCCGGTGACGCCGCTCGCTCCTGGCCGAGCAGAGCACCCGGGCCCGGGGGCAGTCTGGGGAAGGGGCAGATCCTGCACTGGGGTCATGCTCTTCACCTGTATGGGACCTGGGAACCTCCACTGATGCCAGAGCTGGGAGGTTTGGGGATGGAGCCAGGGAGTCTGAATCATTAGGGGACCGGCCCATCCATCAGAACTGGAGGAGGTTTTGGGAAGCCGTCCCAGGCTCTGCCAGCTTTGCCCCCTGCCTGCCCGGCCATGGGCATCCCGCAGAGCCTCTCGCATCCTCCAGTCCGGCCCCTGATGAAACTTTAAGGAGGATTTCCGAGGCCGGGTGATGGTGAGCGGGGAGGCCTGTGTGCTTGGAGCCTGCTGCCCTCTTGGGATTGCAGCTCAAATTCCTGGCACGGACTGGAGGCCAGGATTTGCATCTACAGGATTTCCAGTAAGTTTTGCAGCCCTGGTATGCAGCTGCAGAGCGGCTGGCTGGGGAGGGGGACAGGCGGGACGGGGGCTCCACGGGACGGGGAAGCCGTGATGGGACCAGAGCAAAGCCTCAGGCTGGTGCCCTCGTTGGGGGATGCTGGGGAGTCCCAGGGAAGAGCTGGGGGTGCACAGAGGGGAGGAAGCGACCCCAGCCCCTCCACATGAGGGAACCTGCACTGGTGCTCGGTGGCTGGGCCAGGCAGAGCTGGGAGCAGGTGACCGCAGGGTGCCTGGGGCTGGCTGTGGCCTGGGAGCCAGGCGAGCACTGGGGACAGCTGGGAGCCCCGAGCGGGGAGCAGGGAGGGCTGCGGAGCACCTGCGTCTGCCCAAAGCTTGGCCTCGGCCCAGGGCAATTAGCTGCTGGCTCGGTGCTCGCACACGCTCAAGCAAACAGGAGGCTGGGACACCCCGGGCGCTCTTTGGAGGGCTCCCTTCTGCCACCGGGGTGCAGGATGGGACCCATCTGGGCTGGGGCTGCACGGCCCTGGAGCCAGGGTGACCCCAGCCCAGGCCCCATGTCAGCGCTCACCTGCCCTGACCCCGCACCAGGAGCAGCGCCAGCAGCTGGGAGCTGGGGCGCGTCCCGGAGCGGCCCCGTGGGAGGAACAGGGACGCTTCCGCCCCGCTCTGCCGCAAAGCCGCAGGAGCGGGACGGGTCAGGGAGCCGGCTGCTTTTCCCAGCTCCCAAGGCGAGGAAGGAAGAACGAACAAGGGCTTCAAGAGCGCTCTGGACCCCTGGGCTTGCCAGTGCTGCCCCAGGGCAACTTCGGGACAGTTCACGATCATACCCAGCAGCACCGGCTCCCTGCAGAAGTGGAGGGTCCCCGAACGGTGGCAGCGAAAGAGAGCCAGCGTGGCCCCGGAGCCCGGCCGGGGGAAGCAGCCAACCTGCTCTGGAAGCGCGGCTTGCAGGCGCTGCTCGCTGCGGGTGAAGCCAAGCGTCACACGATGTGACAGTGCTGCGTCCACCCAGCACCCCGAGCCCCGCGCCTGCCAGGCGGCTGGGTCGGAGCAGCCCTGGGTGGCACCTGGCCGGGCTGCCGCAGCCTCGCCAGCCCCGGTACGTGCCCACCGTCACGGCAGGGCTGGGTTTGGGGCAGCTCGGGGCTGCTGCGGGGCCTGATGCTGCAGGTGGGCACCAGCCCGGTCAGGAGCACGTGGAAGCAGCAGCAGACGGGGTCGTTCCAGCTCCCCTGGGGCCAGGAGGCCTTTTCCTCCCTCAACATCAAAACAACCCCCGAGACTTGAGTGTTTTGCAGAAAGCCACGCAGGCTGCCAGGGCTGCAGGTTTAAAGTCACCCCATGGGTGACCCCGACCAAGAGACACGGTGCAGCGGGGACAGAATGTTTCCTCCACAGACATGGATTTGCTGGAAGAAAGCTCTGGGTGAAATCTTCCATTGGAAAATGCTCCTCAGCCCAGATGGGATGAGCTGAGACGCATGGATCTCTCCCAGAATAGCCTGGGACAGGGTGCACTTGGGAGCCAGGTCCCAGGTGAGGTCCCCAGGCACCCGACTGGTTTTGGCTCTCAGTAGGGAAGAGCCAGTGCACGAACATCTTCTAAAGGGCTCTGCCATGCTCCGGGCACGTTAGTGATGATCCGTCCCCTCTGGTTTCCTTGGGGTGGTCCCTTGGGGTGCTTGAGCTGTGCTCCCCGCAAAGGGCTTGGAGACTGCAGCCACACGCATTAACTGGTGGGAGAGGAAGGGGAGGTCACAGCAGAGCTGCTCGAGGGCCGAGCGGGTCCTGGCCAGCCAGGAGGGCTGGGGAAGGGCAGCTGTCAGCAGCAAACTGCAGCTTTCCCAAGCGGCAGCGGCAGCCGCCTGCGCTCGCCCGCGCCACGCCAGTGCTGAGCTCATCACCCCGAGGAGAAACAGAAACTCGGGTCCTCAGGAGGACAGCGCTGCTTCCCAGCCAGCTTTCATCTGAGCAAGACAGACCTGGACCGGCACGGAGCGTGGCCCCAGCCCCTCACCGTGCTTAAATCCTGAGCCATGGCAAGGCTGCCAAACACCCTCTGCAATGCCTTTGTTTTCTCCAGCAGGCAGAACACAAATAGCTGGGGTTTTCCTCTGCCAGCCCTGCTGCCGCCGAGGGAAGAGCACGAATGTCCCCAGCAAGGACCACGGCGCTTTCTCCCCTCTCCAGGAGTGGGGCAGAGCCCCAGGCACTGCGAGTGCAGCCTCACCTCTGTGGCCAGGGCTTAATGCACTGATTGAAACACGTCCCACACCATCTCTGAGCAGCCGTTTGCATCAGAGGGGACCAGAGAGATCAGAGGAACACGCGTGTCCTTATACGGAAGATCTGGCTCTTATTAATGCCTGAGGTTTATAGTACCTGTGACAGACAAACGATTTCAGCCATCTTCAAAATACCTCTCCTGTTCAACTCAGCGAGGGCACTCCTCTGGGAGCACAGATGCACTCTTATCTCCGTTATGAGCCAAACGTTAACATTTTCAGCTTCAGTATTAACCGCCCAGTACGTAAGTTCTCACACCCCTGGCTGCAATCAGATTTCAGGCAACCCTCAGGACAATGCTGAGCGTGGAGGAAACAGCCTTCCTTGAGTTACAGGTGGGGGCTTTCGCTGCAAACCACTCTCCTTTCCGGAGCAGCAGCTTACACCCATTTTCTGTCCTTTAAGCAATTTTTTTTTCGCATTCAAATTTAAACTCTTTCAAGCAAACAGAACGCAGACCACTGCTTTGAGTAAAGAGCTTTCCTTCGGCAGAGCCCAGCATGCGGCTGACAGCGCAGGGCAGCGGCCGGCTCGGCCCCTCCAGCCTCCAGCCCCGCAGCCCCAGCAGCCCCCAGCCCGCCCTCCCGCCCCGCTCCCGGCACAAGCAGAGGCTGCTCGGCAGCGGGGCCGCTCACGGGGCCGCTCACCCCCGTGTCACCGGCTGCGGGGCCGCTCGGTGTCGGGGCTCGGTGCGCCCAGCCCCGGGCAGCAGGCGCCCGTGGGTGCCCTCTCGCGGCCACTCCCCACTCGCGGAGCTTTCACCCAACGTGTTTTTCCCCCCGGCTTCATCTTGGCGGCGCACGGATGCTCAGCTCCACGCGGCCCCTCGCTCGACCCGCACAAAGCTGCGACCGCACCGAGCTGGCGCTGCGGAGCCCGGGGGGCTGCGGTGCTCTGCTCCCTTCCAGCCGTTTTAGGAGTGAAATGGGTAACGAGCCCTTACACAGCCCAGGAGGTGCAGAAACACAGCGAGCTCCCTTGCCAGACTGGAACAACCTGGCCCCGTTTCCAGACTTACTTTGCACCACCCAGATGCTGGAGCTTTCTTCCCCCAGAAGCTGCTTCCCCTGCAATTCCCACGCCGCAGGGCCCGGGCAGCTGCCTGCACGATGGGAGCACCTCTCCCCTGCGCAGGCACTGCCAGGGACAACGCTCAGCCGGGCGAAGCAAACCGTACCCAGCCGCAGCGCTACTGCCCTGGGCTGGAGCAGCCAGCAGCACCCTGTGCTGCTCCTCGCTGCGAAACCACGGCAAACCCGGTACTTCTGCCAGGAAAAATCAACAGCTGCTGGTGCTGGCACTGTCCCCTGCACTGTCACACAGCTCTGCCAAGGCACTGCACAAAGCCACATAGCCCCTCCTGGACAAAGTGCCAAGTATGTCAAATTGCTTGATGTTCGACACAAAGATGACGAGTTACAAAACCTCATCCTTGTTTTAGCCAAAACCTAAGCTTGGCCCTAATGCCACCAGGATCCCTGCACTGTCTTCAGTGAAAGCTGGCTGCTGGAGTTCGCTCAAACCTGCCCCCAGCTCCTCCTCACCGCTTCAGCTGGATACGGACCCAGACGCTGCAGGGAGCGCTGCGCGGCATTGGCAGGCCCAGGTGAGGGCTGCGCTGCCGCAGTGGTCGCTGTACAACGTCTGCACGGAGACCTCCTCGGCTGGTGGGCACCAACAGAACTCCCATCCCACTGCTCATGTCACCAGAGACCCTCCTGCAGTCACCCTTAAGCCCTGTCGCCAGTTTCACCACTTTGGGTGCGGGATTTTTCACGAACTCAGGATGCTCTTTGCTTCACAGGTTGATACTGGACACTGGTTCTCAAAGAAAGTGCAGACGTTATCTTACAAAGGAAATTTATTTTGTTTTATGAAGCTTATATTACATGCATCGACTGAAGCTAGTACAACAGTTAACAGCAGGGCTGGGGTTTGTCCAGACTTCCATTAGTGTTTCTGGAATAAACCAGGCCAAATTAAAGAATCGTTTGCTCTTAGAAAATACAGTCATAATACAAGGAATGTTTTTGTTTTCACTTTAATTACTCTTCCCCTACTCCCTGCCCCCAGCTGCATATATTCAATGCTCCGGCTTACCAAAAAAGGAGGCAGGAGAGGAAAATCTAACACACGTACACACTCCCCCCCCACACCCCTAATAGACCACTGAGATGGTAGGACTGAATCTAGCTCTATTCGGAGAAAAATACAAACAGAATACCAGGAATAAAGCTCTTACAACAAACCAGATGCGGTACCCTTTAATAATTTCACTAGATAAAAACGTTTTACACATTGTTCAATGAGATGCTACAAATTCCTTTCGATTAGTTCTTCAGTTTTATGGGGTTTGAACAAGCAGCTGAATACACTGAAATATTGACTTCTAAAAATAAAAATACAAATATTGCATTCTTGTCAGTGTCTGCTGGATATTCTCTCATACCCACCAGAGGAAGGTGTATAGTGCACCAGAGACTGCAGCCTACTATAGGCTTAATATTGAGTACAGATACACAGAAGCAGATGTATTCATCAGACCAGGTTGGTAACGGCGAACGTCAAGCTGGTACATACTTGTTTCCACACAGAGAGACAACGTCCACTCAGTCCCCTGTCACTTGCGTGGCTTGGCCATCTGAGGTTTGGTTGGTGGACTGAATGAACATGGGCTGGGTGATGTCCTGGCCTGCAGGCATGGTCACTTGCTGGATCTGATAAAGCTGCTGGCAGAGACAGAAGCAGTGGAAAGAAAGGACTGTCAGTTCTCGCCATACGCAGCGTTAGTTTCCTCTATGCTGTTAATGCTATGCATTAACCCTACAAGTTTAGTGGTGGTGTTAACAGCAACTCCCAGGTTCAAGTAAAATCTGTCCCAGAAAACAAACCGCAAACCGCCACTGTTACGATTTAGCAACGAATGTCTGAAGTAATTCTGCGAATTTCTTATGCTCAGACTGAGCTCACGCTACTTATGCAACAGTCAATGGCTAAATGTTAAGACCTTTATTCTTAAATTGGTTAGGATTAAAATGGATCCTACACAGAGTGCAAGGGACTGGATTAATCTGGAGCAAACGCAGCCAAACATGAAGAATCCACCTAAATGAAGAGTGGCACAACTTTCACTTATCCTGCTTCTGGTTAGGGTTTGGTAGCAGTGGCAGTGTTTTATCTGGAGGAGCTGATTTGCCAGAACACACAGACTTTAAGACAGTCTTTCTAGCCTTTTGACTTCAAAAGGACGTACCACTACCAAACTCCAAATTCTTACCTGTCCATCTGTGAACTGGCTGAACTGCTGCTGTCCTTGCTGGACTTCTGTCTGCGTTATCTACAAGGATAAGAGAAGGATGATCACTGACAGCACTTTGACAGAGGGTCAGAACCCCTCTAACAATATTCTGCCGCGGCCTTTCAAGAGCATTTAGACTCTTCCAAACTTCGTCACCCCACCATGTAGTAAGATATATCTTATGCCGCCGGACTGCAGTCATGCTGGTGCTAACTGCAAGTCAGAAACAAAGGACATGGGATTCAGTTGTTCCAAACCAAACACAAGCATGTCCTCTCTGATTTTCATAAGGAGAATGTGGCCTCCAGGATCACAGAAAAGCAGCTGCCCTCCTATCCTCCAAAGGCAGAGAAGAATCCCTCAATGACCAGCCTCAACAAGATCATGAGATAACAGGCAGGCAGCAATGCTGGCCTTGATGTTTCACCTCTGCAATAGCTTTCCTGAGAGCTTGTGCTGCTGCTCCTCCCTCACCCAACCAGAAGGAGAAGTAAAGAGAAGGCTGATGAACTCAAGTTTTACCTGCAATCAGCTCAGAAGCAGCACGAGCTTTATACAGTGAGACACACACACACACACACGCACACACACACGCATGCAGCTTTCATGTATAGGTAAAGGAAACTTCCGCTATGCTCCTTGCTTTATTATTCTGATGAAGGTAACAGGAAGAAAAGAAATGCAGGAATCCTAGACCAAGAGTTGGTAAATTCAACTGGAATTTGCAGTTTCAGGAGCTAGGGAACAACACTTCAACAGTTAATGTCAGCCCTGCTATTATAGTGCGTACCTGCTGTGCATTGGTTGCAAGCGTCTGGATCTGCCCCTGGACTACCTGGGTGCCTGACACAGGCTGGGCTAAGCGGATATACTGCAGCTGGCCAGCATTCAACTGAACCTGGAGACAAGCGGAGGGGGCAGGGAAAGAAAATTAAACAGGTAACTGTGTAACCTGAAACACACAAACTTGCCTTCTTGTTTCCACAACAGAAGCCAGAGTAATAGATGACACTGGGAAGCTTCAGTTGATTACCAGTTGAGATGAGTAACTACCACAGACCCTGCCAAAGCAAGAATGATGTCCACAGAACTCCTCCAGGTTCTTGAAGTAAAACCCCGAAGAAGCACAACATTACTTCTTTCTCCAGAATGGGAGTGGTCAGTTAGTAGCTAAAGCATATTAATTGCTAAATTTCCAAGAGTGTCAAGAACACTCATTTTTCTTTTTAGTTACGAGAATCGAGTTACTACTTTGATGTATGGTTTCACATAAAGAAAACTCTTATGAGCTAGCTGCACATAATGACTCTCCTATTACATTCTGCCAAAAACATAAAAGAAAATACGGGAAATTTTCAAATAAATGAAGACAGCAGAGATGACAAAACCCAGGGATATTGCAAAATAATATTTGGAACCTTTAAATGCAACTCTTCCCCACCTGGCAAAAGCTTTCTGTGTCAGTGCTTTGTGTTTTACATTCAAACACAAATTTACTTCCTACAACCCAGATCTTGCAAGGTTAGATGCCTGGGGGAGTGGGATATGAAGACGGTGTCATCACAGTAACCTCAACTCTCATTTTGCATTTTCTGTGCTATAAACAGCTAATACTACTAATACACATCTGAGAAGCATTAAAAAGGTTACCACATGATTGATATTACTATCGAATTTTTCATTTGGCGTTATTTAACTTTAAAACATTTAGATTAATTGCCTTAAGGTTAACTATATACAAAAATATTTTGAGTTTTCTTCTTTTTAAAAAGGGGAAAGACAGACATACAAAATACTTGAACACTGTTCACTCGACAAAGGTTGCAAGCGCCTGGAACACGGTCTTGGCATTTACACAAACGCCGCTGACTTCACCAGCTGTGTCTAAAAGCTCCGATATTATTTCAAGAGCAAATAAACTCCACATAAACATAAACATTTCAATAAAGAATCTGTTTCTGCACTGAGATCTGCCTGCAGAGCATGTTTTCCACACTGGGGGCTTCCTGCTTAGATTTTAACTATACTACTAACAGAATGGATGAAAGCGCTTTAGAAAGGCTGTGTTTCCAGAAATGTCAGTAAGCTCCAAAGAGCCGGCCCAGTGAGGTCTAGGCTAAGATACAGATGAAATTTAACACAAAATTACTGTGGGCAAACAAATGATTACCATTTAATTGATGTATATCCTTCCTTCCTTCCAGCTTTACTCAGTTTTTAAAAATAATAAAGCCACCTTCCTACAGGCAACCCACGGTCCTAGAGCAAACACAGTAAATCACAGTAGAGAAGCAGAGTATCAGGAGCACGTGGAAACCCAGCAGAGAACATTGTAAGACTCTCTCAACACTCTTGCAATCATCAGAGATGCTACCAGTTTTATGGGAGCGTTTCAAACTTTTATATTTGTGTTAAGAAAGATTCTTAGCTGAACCCTAATAGATACCAGAGTGAAAAAAAGAACCATCAGAAGATAATGCTAACTATATGGAGATAGGAAGGAAACTTAGGGGAAAAACAATAAGAGCACAGCAGAAAGAGCAAAATAGACAGCAGCACTGAATAGACCAAAGACCGTAATTCTGTGAAACCACACAAAATGTGCTTTCCAGGTTAGAGCACTAACAAGCTCTCGTGGTGAGAGCATGGCTCCCATGTTCTGTTGTACTTCACTTGTTGGAAGCAAAGAAGGAGAAAGATGTTTCCTCTTGAACAAACTGTGATTCTTCAACATGCTGTGATTAAGAGGAATCCTTTTAATTACAGTCCAAACAGTATCTCTGCTAAATACTGAAGTGAGAATTGTAACTATTTCATTAAAACACCACTCCTAAGTTACTGGTTTATTGTCTTACATTTATTAGAGACCCAAGTGCTCCCGAAGACAAAAGATACCGCACTCGGGCACTCAATGGCTCCTATCTCACACATGCAATATAAGCAGCATCTGAGGACCAGCCGTAACTACCTGTTCTTAAATGCTCCCAGGCAAGAGGATGGCAGAAGAATATGCCTGGCCAAAACCAGACACTAATTAAAAAGCCTCCATTTGCATATTCATAAAGCATACAATCACTTACAACAGGATCCACCTATGTGGAGAACAGCACTTTCTGCAGAACGCTATGGCCCCCCCACAGCTGCTTTATACAGAATTCTTTCCCTTAGCAGATCTCCAAATCCTTTTCTTGCAGGGAGTTACAGCATTCACCAGAGATAACTGGAAAACAAGTTTGAACTGTTCTTTTATTGCCAAACCAAAGGAGGATGCTGCAATACTCAGTACTGTTACAAGATTCACTTAGGCAGGGGTGGAGATCTCCTTCCAAGTATCTTGGAGAGACTTCCATAAAGAAAGGAAGAAAAAATAAGAATGTAAGAGAAAGGCAGTGAAGAACACAGAAGAAAAAAGGTTGCTTGTAGTAAAACACCATATTTGGCATGCAATGCACTTCCTTTCTGATCAACACCTTAAGCCAAGCAGTAGGAATTAGTTGAAGACTTAAGAGATGAAAAGGAGTGGGAAGTGAATTGGAAAAAATCTAGCAACACCTACCACCTTAACTCTTCTCAAGATGCTGTGTCAAAGCACAAACAGACAGAGGGAAGCTTAGCAAATCTTGACAAGCAAGACTTGTGTGAAAGATCAGTTTTGCCACAGCTGTGGGTAAGCCTCATCATAAGATAAATCAAAGACCAAGTGAAGTGCTTGTCTTGGTCACTTGCTCTGACCTTCGTGTTGCTGCTTAAGTACACAGAACTCGATGGATTTTTTTTTCTTTAAGAGGTGCGAAATTTTCCAGATGGGAACCAAAAGACCCTGCTTTGTTGTCATTAGAAACTACAAAGAGGGGGGAAAAAATGACGTTTTTTGACCCATGTGTTTACCTAGGACACATGCCAGAATTTTCTTCTGATGTCGGGTACTCAAAATCCCATTCTTAAAGCCACAGCAGATCTATGCTAAAGTGAAAGCAGGGAGGTATTTTCTGGTTCTGCAAAGCCATTCCTCCAACCAGCTCAAAGATATTTTTTATAACATAAAAGCTTATTAATAACTCACAGATGGCACCTTTCCCACTCAGTCTGCCAGGTCATGACTTCAGATTTGCAGAGGCAGAACCAAGTGAAGGCAACAGAAGTCAATTACTCTTTATTGAAACCATGTTGTAGTGGAGAACTAAGTTTTATCCAGGAAGTATTTTATTTATTGCTTCCCAATACTAACTATTTCACTCAGGGGGAAGTGTTGGTGGCAGGCACTGAGTCTGCACTAGATGGGTTAGATTTATTTCCCCCTTCATGTCACCCCTGGTTAGTTTTCCTCTCCTAGTGCAGGAAACACACCACTCAGTCCAAACTTCCTCTTACAGTTAAAAAGCATACGTATACAGTCTCATGCCAGAACACCAGCGGACAGCTTGCTCACAAGACTGCCACACATTTCCAGTGGTAAGAAGTCTTACCGGTATTTGCTGGATTTCTCCTGTATTGGTGATGATCTGCTGCATGACTTGCATGGTCTGCCCGGTCCCACTCTGCGCCTGCTGGGTCTGTCCTTGCGGCTGGGCCTGCACAATCTGCACCTGCTGGCCTTCTCCCACCTGCATCGTCACAGGGGTGGTCTGCATTCAGAACAGTGGGTAAGGGCCAAGGAAGGACCGAACACAGGTGAACCAGCCACACGATGCAGAGATAGCAACAGGCAGACTGCTTCCGAGACCCGCTGTTATTTGCTGATGCTTAAACCACCATGAAGAGAAACCAGGACCTACGTGATCCTTGTTATTGAGGTATCTACCACCTGGCCTGCTCCTGTATGCTCGTCTTTGCAGCACTGCTACGAAGGGGGAGCATTATTTTCTGATTTTACAGATAGGTAACTATGCCAAAGAGAGGCTAAGAGACATGCCAAATAGATTCAAGAAAATGCATGCCAGCAGGGACTCAATTTGAGATTTTGGAGCTCTGAAGACAGCAGTGGCCTGGTAATTGGAACATGCTTCCTGTGCTCATCTACAAAAGCAAAAGGTGCCATACTAGCCTCACCAACACACCACGACTGTTTGCCAGATAAAGGGAAACAAACTTAAGAAAAACAAAGCAGGCTCCGTTTCTCTATCTATATCAACACTGTGCCTCTTAAAATATCTGTTCGTTGTTTTTTCAAAAAAAATTATTTCCTAACCTCTGTATGCTATTAAAGTAAGGAGAGGAGGGGAAAAAAACCACACACAGTAAGAGTCACATGACTGACAGTGTACAAATACAGCTCAAAACTTATTACAGATTCACTTGCATGTGGAAAAGAGAATTCATCCTATGGCTGTCATCACTTGTTCTGGAATAACAATGCACTTTACTCCCATAAAACAACAGAACCTACAGTATAGAAAGCAAAAGAATATCTCTACTCTGTTTAGTAGACCAGCGCAATTCAGTGTTTTGAACACCTCCTTATGTTGCAAAGGAAAACACATTTCTGTTTTATTACTGACTGTTCTGGGCAGTGAGGACAGGATACTGCAATGCATTTCACACGGGCGAGTCAAGGGTTTCACCGGCCCCGCTGAACTGCAGAGCCCCTGAACTCTGCTCATCGCTCACCTGCCCTTGCTGTGGCTGGGCAATGATGATCTGTCCCGGCTGGATGGTAGTTGTAGACGTCGTGGTCTGCTGTCCTTGCTGTTGCCCCTGAACCTGCACTGCAGCAGGCTGCTGGGCAAGCGTGAAGTAATACTGTACGGGCTCAGCTGGGGTCACAGCCTGACGCACCTCTTCCTGCAGCAAAAAGTAGGGAAATGAGGAGGGAACAGATCAACGCAGTACCCCGACTGCTGTCAAAACATCCCCCCATAAGCATGCTCCATGGGAAAGTATCTTCAACACCTCATTTGTAACAGTTTAACTCAAGTAACCCTGAAATGATAAATCAAACCAGGTTTCCTCATTTATTCAGCTATATGGAAGTCAAAACCATTTCCAATATCCTATGTATAATAACGTAGTCACCAATTTCATTATGAGAAGCAAATGTATAAAATTACCATAGCTGAGAATCACACAACTCCTCATCAGTAAATTCCATCATCGCCTGTTATCTCAACACAGAATGAATTGCAAATGCACCAGGAAGACTTACAAAGCCTCATCTGTCCACAAAACCCTCTTCTTAGCCCACATGTCCAACTTGAATCTTAATCTAGTTCTGTTGTTAAACCCCTGGGAACAGAAGTCATGCACTTGATGTATACTGTAGTGCCTTTATTTATTTATTTTAATCCAGCTTTTCCAGAATTATAACAGCTTCATCTTGCACCAGAGCTTGACAGGCTGATTCTGCTGGTAGCAGAAACATCTCAAGAGCATGAAGAAACAAAATTCTCTGCTCTAGCTCACTGTCAGAAGCACAGGCTGTAATATTGCTGTTTTGTTTTATCTAAGGATGTCTTTGGACGAGAAAAGCCCCTTATGATTAACGATATCTTAGGCAAGGAAGTAGATTTTGAGAGATTACGTTAAGTTGCGAGCAGTTAACACTGAAGAATCAGAACTCTCAGGCTCCCCGGAGGAGCAGTCGGATCTTGCACCTTGCGGAGGACGCAGCTCACCAGATGTTCACTCCATGGCAGAAGGCGTAAACAATCCTCTCCCAGCCACCTCGAGTTCACAGCTGAGAGTGTAGGATGTTTACACGTGCTACAACATGGTAGGTTCCAAGTTCCACGAGTCTGTTTGACTCCCTTGCATTAGAAGAGGCTTGCTCGTGGATTACCTTCAATATACCCACTGGATGGAAAAAGAATTTGCGTTAAAGCAAATTGGTGTATGTCTAGATGGGCATCAGGTTTGAGCAAGAGAGCCTTTTCCCCTAGATGCTAGTCTCTCAGAGGGACAGCAACTAAACAAAGGACGTATTAACGGGAGATTTCTCAATAGTCTACCAGAAAATTACACCCCAAAGGTTAAGCTGTTTGCAGTTGGCTGTAATCAAGAAGCAACTTCTGAGCCTGGCTCTCAGAGCAAACAGCAGCACTATCCCACAGCACTGCCAACCACTGCGATCAAACACTTACAGTACTTCCTACGCACAGTAGTTCACTGATTAATTCCTACTCACTTCATCAAATCCTCTAGGGAAGGGATTAATAACAAATTTAAAATATATATTCAACAGGACAGGTCTCCCGCTAATCATAAAACTGCTCGCACAGGAGAGCCATAGCTGTTTCTGTAAAGCCCAGTCCTTAGACAGACTATTTCTAGAGCACTCCAATCCTCAAGTCCTGACTGAATCCTCAATTAAGGCCGTAAGTATCTATTCCAGGTTAAAGACGCCTTTGCTACACACCAAAATGACTTTAAATCCAAACCTACTTGAAGTAGGTTATATCACATCGTTTGCCATCTTTTATTTTCAAGCCATAGCTTTAGTTACCAGAGCAACACAACAGTCACGGTCTCATTCCCAGCTCTTCCACGTAACCAACACTAACTTGTCAAACAGTCTTTTCCGTGGTAAAGATAAAATACAGATTGCACCCCCAGCCAAAAAGTGCAGGCTGTCAGCCTACAGGCAGCTACTTTTCAACACTGTTGAATCAGAGGAATATTTTCCACTGTAAAGTCCTAACCTATGTTGTTATCAGGCAGCTATTTCTCCATCAAACTTCTCTTGCCATTAGAAGTATTTCTAGCGATTCAGCAGAGTTCAGAGAGAGTGAATATTTCAGTGAGAGAGAGATCTCTAAGGCCTATTTCAAACCCCAAACTGACAGGGTCCCACTGCTGATGCTGTGCAATCCTAAAGACACAGCTCTGGTGTGACGCATCAGGACAAGTTAACCTAGCAACTTATATGTGTCTAACACACCACTGAAATACTTCGCACATTAACTTGGTTATAGATCACGAGGGTTTTCTTTTTACTGTAAATCAAAAGGCTCCAGCAAGGGAAAAATGTGGGCAATGTTCTCCTTCCCCTACACTGAGTACTTAAAAAAAAAAAAANCTACAACAATGTAGAATAACTGAATGAGGCACCTAAAAGAACTGAACCTGCAATGCCAGAACTCACCTGCGTTACTTCAGGCTGTCAGCAACAGCCGAACAAACTGAAATGTGGGTTCCCTTTCCCCCAGTTAAGCACAACATTGAGAGCAGCTGTACAAGCTGCTGCTTTGTCTTTTTACTTGAGACTGAACTAATGATCTTTCGATAAGTCATCTCTGCTGTGCTAGTGCAGGGATAAAGCTCATGAAGAACTCATGAAGAACAGAAGGAGCTGTGCCATGCTCCCTTACGGATGTTCACCGTGCATACGGACCGCAGAGCTCCCAGCACACCAGCACCAAAGTCTTGGGATACTACTAATTTTAACCACAGCTGATTGCAGCAGTAGGACAGACACTCCTGCATCTATTGTGACATGGAAAGGCATTTTCTTCATTTACTAGAAAGTCACGATGCTTCTGGAAATCAGAATGCAAGGTTAAACTCAACTCAGGATGTCATCAAAAAGGACGAAGCGCCTATTTCCTCCCTTTGGTAGTCACTTCAGCAGAACCATGACGACTCCAAGACAAAAAGTAGAACAGCAATCTCCAAAATCCAGGTCTGCAATGGGAGCACTTTCGCTGCACTGCGGGTAGGTATCTTTTTGCATGTTATCCTGACTTACACTGGAATACAAGAGACATGTCAAAGAAAAGCTTCCAAGTAAAACACTTGCCAAAAAGTTGTTTCACAGTATTCCAGCCTCCCCAGTAGCATGAGAGAAGATATTTTAAGCATCATCTTGGATGTTTCAAAGACTAAGGCACTGTAAACCTCCAAAAGTATCAGAAAACCAGCTGAAGAAAGCATGTAAATAAATTGTTATAAGCCACTGCAATCTACTGTTCAGAGAAGAAATCGCTCCAGTCAAGTCCTGGGCAACGATTCCCGGAGCTGCTGAACGAGGTGCAGCCCTGTCCAGACACAGCTCTTCCCCAGAGGAGGGAGGAAGCCCAGCCGTTTCATCACGCAACTTGTAACAAAGAGACACCAACAATCACTGTGCTGGTGAACTTACAGCAGCAAGAACAACAAGCTTTTAAGTGAAGGAGATAAATTAGTCTACCAGAGATCTGGATCTGTTTCTTTGTGCACTGGAAGCAGCAAGATGGCTTCACCCCACCTCATTGCAGTTTTGTCACCGTCTCAAACATGAGGGAAACAAGCGCTTTGTAAAGCATGAGCCTGTTAACTTCCAAAGGACATCTCGTGCTCAGATGACCGCAGCAGCCTGCCGCTGTAAACATCCGACTGAAAGCTCCTTCCAACACCTTACAGCTTCCAGTCAAGGATGTTTACAGTAGCAACGACTGCCCCAAAGGATGCAGGAGGTGCTACTGCTACGCAAAGATGCCCATTTCTTCCTTTACGACACCCAAAGGACGCAGACTCAGCACGCTTTTAGAAACTTTTTTTTTTTTTTTTTAAATGTTGGCAACATATGTTTTTGGACCTATTTAGTAAGGTTTTTGTCGCTTAAGTAAACCCCCAAGTCAGACTTCTCTAAATCTCCACTCAAGCTCTATTTCCATAAATAAAATTAAGAACCTGAAAACTGCTGCGAAGAAATGTGAAAAAGAGAGGCAAAAACCCCATGTTTAAATCTGAGATTCTGTACTTCTTTATCAACTCCGTATCAATTAGAGAGCGAAATCACACCAAGGAATGGACAGACAACAGGGCAACCACTTCTCTGTCTCACCTGCCGCTTCGGAGGCTTCAGTTCATCCCTTGGAACAATATCGATAAGAAAGTCAAATTGATCAAACTTTGTAATTGCCATGGCAATGTCATTCCTCTGTAACAACACAAAGAAAACCATTCTTCAGCTTTAGAAGTCTGTCTTGTCACTGAATAAGTTAGAGCTTCTTAATCAAAGGTGTTTATCAAACTCAGGCTTTTACAGTCATCTACTCATCCACCAGGCCTAAACAGATTCTTCACAACAGTACTGCTGTAATTCACTACGGAGGGCTCATGACAACAGCCATAAGCCTTTTAGTACATTAAAAAGGGGAATTGTTAAAAACAAATAAGTAAATTTAAAAAGACAAACAAACAAACTCCAAAGATGTGTGCAAAAAGCTTTGCAAAAAGATGAAGATGACTGCTAGAAACTGAATTACTGGAAGCATAAGTAGAATCCAGAAGTTAAGGAGGGGAGGAAAAAAAAAAGACAAAAAAGAATCACAGGATTCAGGGCAGGGGAATCCCAAAAGATGTTGAGAAAACAAGCTTCAGCATGTGGAAGGGCAGAATGGTTAAAAGAAAGCATGAAGATTAAAACATATACTTAGCAAACTGGCCAAACATGTATCAGAAAAAGGAAAATTGGCAAGGCAAATATCTTGTCAAAACTGCTTTATATATATACACATATAAATATATATGTGTGCCTGTGTGTGTGTATATATATATATATGTATATGTATATATATGTGGGTATATATATAAAAACCTTTTCCTTTTTATCTTAACCAAAAAAAGAAATCCAAACATTAGCATTAGGTCAAAGCATTAAAGACCTGAACAAAGAGTCAGCCAGCAATAAGTCATCACTTAAATGTATTTGCTTAAGATCTGAAACAACGCCAAGATAAAAAAAAAAAAAACAAAACTGAATTTCTTAGAAAGAAAAAAAAAAGAAAATGTACTCTGTCATTTTAAAATTCTTGCAAGCCATCTTAAAAAGTAGAGCTAATTCAAGAAGCTATTAAAAGCCTCATTTTCATTAGCTGAAGATAAATTTATAAAGCATATATATGAACAAGAGTTGAGACAAAGATGCCTACGCTGCCTAGTGAGTGGGTAAAATTTAAAAGACTATCAATCCTCACATTTCAGGCTAGTTGACATTTCTAAACCTTATACTGTCTTGGCATTTAAGTGCCAAACAATGATCATGTAGAAAGCACAAGAGAGACATTTCTTTTGTTCTGCAGGCAGCATATATTATAAAAGTATCTTCACCAGGAAGAAAACTTTTATTGAACAGATGTCTCTCATATTTCATTCTCTGTGCTGAGGATTGGGTTCAATCCAATTTCCTCAGGAATAGATTCACAGAACTCAGACCTTTCCACTCAAAATTTTTTCCCAAATACTTGATAAGCAGAGGCTGCATTCCTCCAGCTGCAGCGTCCATGCGGAGAGCAGCTGTTCCAGGATGGCAGCTGCTGTGGAAGGCAAAGCACTCCGAACTAAAGCCTGGGTCAATTAAACGTCTTATACATTAGGATCAGGATTTAAGTAGAATTCTGAAAAAACAACTTCAAAGTTGTTAACAGGACATGCCTGAGTTAACACTTGCCACTTATGAAGCATCTCGTTCTTGGTATGTATATCAAGTACACCCTTCCCACACTAACTGCATTAAAACCCGGATTAAGGAAGTTGCATTATCCCAATTTAGTGGTCAGACAACCACTCAATCGTACAGCTTTGGACTGAAATCAGACTTGTCTGCTTGCCAGTATGGCAATCTCTGCAGCAGGGTGTGGGAGATCCAGTGTGCCCCTGAACATCACAATCTCTCACCTCTGATCTGGCCTGGACTGATGGTTATTACAGGTTCAGGTAGTTCTGTTCAAGGTGTAAGACAAAGTGAATGTCAAACTTTTTTTTTTTTATGAAAAAGACCCTAAAGGGCTACAGTTCACTCTTGAACCACCAAGAATTGACTATTCTTGAGGCTCTCTCAGTCCAAAGGAAACAGTAACCTGTTGTAGAGATGGGTATTTTTGTTTTCATCTCTACACATTTATCAACACAAACTAACATCCACAAGCTTATGTTAGGAGAATCACCACTGAAAAACAAATCAGCTAGAAGTTCAACAGTTACAGATACCCTGAGTAATTAAAGCAGGTCACAATTAGCAAACAGCTGCAGCTTTGTGCTTTTTTATTGTTTGTTTTTATTATTTGTTTGTTTTTAAGAACAAGTTAAGCAAAAAGCATGTAAGCACAGTTACACTGGGCACTGCGCTTTGTACCCAGGTTTGAAGTGATAAACACAGGTACTAAAGTTACTGTCTACAAAACATACCTGGTATTATGGAAACAAAAAGTTGGAAACAGTTTATGAAGCAGCTGAAGGCTAGGTAGGAGCAACTCTGTTACCTGCAGAGTCCTGCGTTTGTTATCTTCTGTGTGTATCCATGCTCGCAAAGTCAATTCTGTTATGAATATCTGAGCTGCCTTGGCAAACAACACAGGAGCTTCAGCGCTAATCATCTGTAATTAAATTCACACATTTTTAAGGTTACTATCAATATTCTAACGCAGTAAAGCGGTAGCCAGGGTAACTTTATGACGTTACTTAAATCTGAACGGTTGCACTGTTTAACAGTGAAGTTTGGGGAATTTCCATACCAGAAGATCTATGAGTCTGACAGTCCAAAGAATTACCAGCCTTGAGTTAAAAACAGTGTTAAGAGTACTGATCATATACAGTTTGTCTTCCCAGTCTGTTTCATACGTGACTAGTTAGATGTTAACTCCGTATCGTGCTGGATTATAGTAGGCCAGCAACTTGCAGTTACAAATGGCATCCGCGTGTACTCAGCTACGGTAACAACCAGCAGCTTCTCCTGGCAGTGCCTGGGCACGTGCGGGCGATTCTGAATGAGGGCAGAAGCTGAAGAGGACAGGCTGAGCGCTCGTTTCAAAACCTGGCCCTTACTTTATAGTTGTAACTAATATAATTTGAAATGAATGCAGAAATTGCAAGGGAGGTTTGGAGGCGTAAGTAAAGACTATGCCTCACCAAATTCCTTTTCCTTAAAAAGCATCTAGCTCGAGTTTTACTGAAGTTAAGCAGTTTCATTATTAGCTGGTTTGGCATTAGTGCTGACTCCCTAGTACAGGCTGCTTCTTGTTAAATAACGCTAGGAGGAAGGCCAGAGACTCTTTTTCTCCTTAAATCTCACCTTCCCCTTCATTATCAAAAATCCGGCACTCGTTCGGTTAAGACAGTAAACGGGGACCTCAGAGGCTTGGGTTCATTCCAGCTACAGGCTGAATGAATAGCTCCCTTGTATAGGAAGACAACACACACCTTTTTCCTGAATGTCATCTAAACGTTAAAGGTTGTCCTAGGAGAAGGATAGTGTCACATTGAGAAAAACAATAAGAAAGTGCAAACCATTCTCTTCTCTCTTAGGAGAGACGTGTCTGACAGTTTTCCAATTTAGAAAACAGGGAGGGCTGGAACAGTGCAAGCACCAACACCCTGCAGGTGATTCCCGTCTCCTTCCTTTTATGCTGCTAAGTTTTCATCAGTCAACTCATGTGTTGTCTTCATCAGTCACATGTCAAGGGTTCAGCTCAAACACTGGTGTCAGACCCATGTTATCTACCTAAATTTTTACTTGTTTTTCCATAGAACTTCAAAAAACATAGCACACGCTTAAGTGATACCACTCTTCATCTTAAACACTCTACAGCTTTGTGAAATGAAGTCAAGAAAAATAAGGACACATAAGAAAAGACAGTTAAGCGCTAGGAAAAAAGAGAAAAAAAAACAACAGAAAATGCCCAGAATTATGCAGTAAGTTGGTATTTAACAGAAGAAAGCAAAATTGCAGAAGTCTTAAGCAAAGATCCCAAATGATTCTGCTTTCCCAGTTCAGTTTAATTATACTAGGCCAGCTAATACTGCATTCCAGGCAGTTGTTCTATAATGTGCTTTAAAAGTAACTATAAACAATGACAGTAATAAGTAATGAATTGCAAGCAATTATAGCTACAACATCCACCAAAAGGGTCATAAACACTTAAGAAAAAAACCCAGGAGCGTACCTTCACATCTTCATCTAGTTTCATTATCTTCTTAATACGAGCCAGGGGCAGTTCTTGAACTCTGAAGTCTTTCTGCAGAGAGATTCAGATTTGAGAGACTCTTTAGTGATACTTAACTGAAAACAAAAGTAAGAAATGTTAAAATAAATCTGTACTGTCCAAAACTAAACTGTCCAAAACTAGATAAAAATAACTTATTTGCTTTGAGGTATGGCAGTTTCTCTGCAGATCTGAGTAGTCTTATCTGTTTTTCTGTATTTCAGACTGGTATAGTTCTACTTCAATCTCCTGTCAGATACTTGCATTTACAATTTCACCTCAAAGTTGAAGTCATTCTGCAGAACAGAATGTTTCAAATGTTATAAATAGACGCAGAAATGTGTATTTGAAGCAACTAATTCAATTAGGTGCCTTAGGACCCAGAAAGCAATGGAATTTGCAAAAAGTCACTCAAGAAAATGAAGGCAAACAAGAGCTATGTAGGGCCACAGGATGAAATCTTTGCTTTACTTGTACTTCACTGTTGCCCAATACCAGTTTTATGTTAAAAACTTCGCAAGAACCTTGTTCAAAAACCTCTTCTGTTCCTGTTTTGAGGTGGATTTCTTGCAGTTTTCCAGCAAAGAGAACAGCTGACTCAAAATGGTGTAATGATGGTTTAAGAGACAGAGCGAGAGAGAGAAGGCTGTCATTGTAGTGAATCATCCTGCTCTGCTCAGCTGCGAGCACGTACTCGACATGTGCAGCAACAGAGATGCCACTGAGCCACTCTCTGCGTGGAAGGAGGCACCAACGCATCCCTCGGAGAGATCCTCTCCAAAGAGGGCTCTCGGGGTGAGGGAAGCTGCTGAGCTTCACTACAGACAGGGGCCTCCCCTCTCCGAGGATACAAAGGAATAAAAAATCCACACTGTGCTGCTAACAGGAGCCTCTTAAAAGAGGGATAAAGGCTGAGGCTATGTACCATCGCATCAGGAATGCAGAATCCCTACCCACAAAAGGCTTCTAAAAAACATCTTCCCTTCTTTACAAAAATGTCAAAAGAAATAAAAGGAAAGTCATTTCTCTAGGGAAGAAAACACTGCAAGACATGTTAGTGAAACAAAAGAAGGAAAAATGCTGAAAATGCTGTTTTCTATTGAAACAAAATATGGAAGCTGTATGTGGCCCAGCCAGCACTCCAGCAGGGGGCATGTTATTTAATTTATATATAAAATTACTTGTATTATTTTATGTGTGTATATATATATATTAAAAAAAAAAAAAAAAAAAAGTTCTGTGCCCTTCTTCTGGAAAGAAATGTGAATGTGGTGCTCCTGGCACTCGTAGCAATATGCTGCAAAATCAGACCTGATCTGGGGGGAGTCCTTCCAAATCCAGGGACGCCTGGATCCCTAGAGCTTTGCCCACAGTCTCAGCTCTCCGCCGGGAGCGGCTGCCACTGGCAGCAGGAGGGCCAAGCCCTGGCGAGTGCGGTGTTTTGGAAGGACCTGGGGCAATGGGAGAAGAGAGCAGCCAGGGCTGGGACCTGTGCTTGAACACACAGCACGCTCAGGGTGGCATTTCCAACCAGTAACCGCCACATAAACAAGTTAAGGGGTTGCTAGGGCATGAAAAAATATCCCAAAGGTTTGCCTGAGTTTATTTTTTTAAGCTCATTCCTTTTTAAGGAGCCCCGTGTGCTTTGGGCAAGCCTCAAAGAAAGATGAAGACAAAATTCCTAATTTGCAAAACTCTTAATGGTGTTAAGTATTTAACTTCCATGAACAGCAGAACTGCAAGTAGACACTTGCAGTTACAAGTGCATTGCACAAGGTACGATGCTATTACAATCGTTAGAGAAAAGAGATGGTGAGAGAAATTAGAGAAATTTAAAGCTCCTTTATTCCTTTAAGGCTGACAGGCAAACGCCACATAAATCAAAATTAACACGCAAGTACCATGGTGAAGGGAAGCATGACCACTACTGGCTACTGCCCAGCAGAACAAACTCTGGACATCAATTCTTCATCTTTTCTTTTTTCCAAATTAGGTCTCAATGTTTTCACAGGCCACTTCTAACTCACTACGGAGCTGAAATGCTAGTTTCAGCCTAGCCCTGTTTCCTGTTTCTCCAAGACTACAGTCCCTCCTGTCCTGTGGGGCAGAGAACAGGGATCTCTGCTCTGTTCCTATAAAGCAGCTCCCTTCTTCCTTCCCCTGAATTCCAGCTAGTGGTGGCACATGGCAAGCGCACACAACCAGAGAGCTGTGGAAGGCAGGCAACCAAAGCAGGCTTTTCCATCAGACAGCTGCTCTGACCTCCACTACGCAGTACAAGCAGACGAGGCCCAAGGTTTCTTACATCCACATACATGGGAGTACTTTCAGTAAGACACACAAAAATTTCAGGATTTGATTATGCTGGGGACAATTGCATACAAATGTTTTGCTGCTATTATCCCTTTTCCTCGCCATCTCCCCTCCAGTGTCCTCAGTTAATTTTCAGTGGCTTACTACCTTGCAACGCAACAAATAGATTCATACAGCAGTTAAAAATTAAGCTGCCCATACTTGATAAGCTGCAGAATAAACCCCTTTCATGTGGAGATGAAGACAAACTACAGCTCTTGAACAGAAGAATTCACTGCACTGAAAGAGGAAAGTAATTAATTCTGGTTATGCATACAAAATTCTACATCTGTTTCTTTAATCAACTATCTGCACACTGGCTGAAAAAAGCAGCTTATCTTCAAACTACTTGATTGGGGTTTTCACTTTGAACAGCCCGTCTTCGACTGGAGTTCTTTTGTTTCCAGTTGCAGGAAGAACAGGAGCGTGCTTTCAGGACCACTGTATCACAGTAATCTATCAATCTCTCTTGAAAAGTCATTTTTATTATATGCCCTTGTTCTCAGGCACATCTCTTTTGGGGATGGAAAAAAAATAGAAGCTACTTAGTCCAATTCTTATTCTCAGCCTATACGTGATTTTTTTAATCAAACATCTTTAAATTAATAAAGCATGTGATGATGATGCATTTGGCATTCAAGTGATTTGCAAGACTTCAGGCTTGTCAAAGGAGACTGTTCTGAAAGAGGGCATAATAGTTCTATATGAAAGTCTAAACCCAAAAATTCATTCAGAAAATCGTAACTGTCTGCCAATAGCCAGATGTTTGAATTTCTAATGGGGGTGGGGAGGATTAAGAGTTGTATTTTGGTAAGGGTATCCTTACATGGAAGTAATGCTTGTCACATATTTTATATTACTGAATCTAAACAGCAGTAAGACAGCCTGTGTACAGCCTGAGGTACAGTCTCAAATCCCTCAATCTTCTGTTAGCTAAAAAGGCTGATGGTAGCTACGCTTATACCTGTAGATATTTTAAAATCACTTCCCTTCCCCCTTTGGCCCCCACAGACCATAATAGCTCTGCAACTTTCTAGAAGCTGCCACGGTCATCAGTTAGCCTCTTAGATGTGGAATCAACTTTGTCTTCTCGTTTAGTCCAGAAAGAGCTGAACGTATGGTGACTGTATCCTGTTAGGCTCTGAATCAGCTACACGCAGTGGATAGCTCACGTTCTGACAGCTGTAGCAAATAGTCAAAAACCTGGCTGAATGATTACTGGCTTTTAAGGCCACCTTGCAGCGTGTAAATAGCCAACTCCGCTGGATCCCATAAGCCGCAGCAATACGTCCAGAGGCTTATCTTGCTGCCAGGCATTACCAGGTAGCGCACTTTTCACCATCAGTTCTCCAGAAATAACACAAGCGATGGAGACGCTTACCACTGTCAGATTGCGGATCTCCTCCATGACTCGGGGCCAGAAGGACTGGAGGCTTTGCTGGGCATCGCTATTGCTAGCTGTACCGAAGCCACCATCTGTGGACATTCTGGTAACTGGGAGAAAAAAAGGAAAAGTGTTAGCAACGAGGGAGGGACGCAGGAGTCAAAGGCACACAGAGATTCCCTCCAAATCCCGGGAATACAGGAAGGGGCCAGCCTGGCTAATCAGCAGGGAAACTGTCACAATAAGATATGCCAGTCCAGGTCTCAGCAACAACGTAAAGATACTCACAGCCTTGAAGTTTTTTTTATTATTATTTTTATTTATTTTCCCAAAGATTGAAAAAGAACATATAAAAAAAGAAAGAAATTGAAAGCAAAAGTACTCTCCTTATTCCCTTCTTAGAGCTCTGCCTTTTCACAAGGAGTTACAAAACAACCCATGCTCAGTCACAGCTCACACTCGTGTGCACCTATTGTAAAACCGTTTCTGCTGGTGCTCGTTACAGCCAACAACAGAGCAGGATACGGCAGCAAATTCCCCTCAAGGTGAAGCCAGAATGTCAAGGTCAGCCCAATATTATTTCTAAAAAAGTGTAATTAAGCAGTGTCTTCTGTGCCTACACTAAGGTGGCAGTTTTTGTGGATTTGAACCATTTTCAAAACACCGGCGGGATCCTGGCTCCAGCACGATTCCCAGCGGGGACGGCGCAGCGGGCAGACGTGCCCAGCGCACGCTTGCACCCAGGCTGGGCCGAGGAGCAGAGCCCGGTGGGACAGGCCTGGGGACTTCCCATGCACAGAAGCATTTTGGTGACTGCCAGAGGAGTCGCCGTGCAATTCTCTAGTGAGCTGAAGCCAGAAGCCCGTGAGCTACTGGCGTTAGATGCTCCCGGGGCCACCCAGAGCAGCTTTGAAGTCTCCACTGCATGACACGCACACACCATGTACAAACAAGACGTCTCATAACCTACAGCATCTGTAAAGAGAGCAGCGGTGTCACATTTTCTATAGGGAAAGATCTCAAGAGACACGCAGGTGCTTGTGCATCACCACGTAACGGCAAAAGGCAGAAGACCAGATTGAGCTGTGACAAGAACAGGCACGATCCCCATTTCCTTCTGATCCGCCACGTGCAGGCTTGGCTCAGTCCTTCCCGGGCCGAAGGGACGCGTGGCGTCAGCACAGCACCGCGACAGCAAACCACCGACGGGAGGGCACTGCCAACGGCCTGCAACTTCAAAATCTACAATTCCAAAGCAAGGACAACTCATAAAGTCCTATTAGCAGACCGAAGATGGATGTCGGACAATTAGCTCAGTACATTCTACAGCCTACGCTTTCCAAGGCAGTCTATGAACAGCTGCATTTTTCTTTAATTAACCCGAGAAGGGGACACAGTGGGTGTGGGAAGAGCCGAAGGGAATTCTGACAGAGGATGATGAGGAGTGCCAAAGATCACATTTTCAGTCTCAAAGCATGAGTTCAAGACAGGAAGGACTCCAGGCGAGGCACCTATGGAAGTAAGTGACTGACAAGCTACTTGATGACTCCTCAACAACTATTTGCATTATAATACTACCCGCCTACAAACTAAGACATTTCAAGGATTTATAAGAAAATACAGAGAGATAAATATTCTAATGAAGATTTAAAATTGGCACTTGATTTCCCCCCCTTGATCTGCATTGTCAAATATAGACAAAGAATAGTTTAGGCACATAAATAACAGCTAATGCTTGAAATCTGCTCTGTACTGGCAATATTTCAACACTAACACTAGACAGGGTCTTTTCTGCAACTGGAGATGCGATTCATCCCCATGACAAGCCAAATCACTTTTCAAGGCTTTATTCAAAAATACAAATGACTTGCATTCAACCCACCTAAATGCTGGAATACAATGCTCTACAAAACCCTAAGAAGCAACAGGTTAAAAAAGGAACAAAAGCTAACGGAGCAAAGGGGAAGAAAATTCCAGCATCATCACAGCTTTACCACATGCAAAGGCAAATTAAATACGAGCATTAAATATACGCCTCTGTCATATTCATCCAAACTTATGAAGAGTAGCTACAAACGGTTTACTCCAGTCACCTATAATTCAAAAGTCCTCTTGATTAATCCAAAAAATTCCTACCTTCAGAGTAGTCACAGGACTGATTTCACAATGCCAAATGAACGGCCCGATGCTTGACCAAGGGACAGTTGCCGCTTTAGGTGACTGCTGAGATGATTGTTAGGAAACTGAGTAAGAGCAGAACCAAGAATCACCAATAGGTTGATTTTTTTGAAAAACTTACAGAAGGAAATAACTATAGACTCCAAAATAAAAGGCTAAGCGTGTTAAAACCACTCAAAACATTCCTCCAGGAATCAGTCCACATTAGAATATAGATAGATTCATACACACATAAATGACTTCGAAGATACCTGCAAGCATTAGAGGAAGACTAAAGAAAACAGAAAAACCCAAACTTTCATGCAACCTCCAGCGTTAGCTCTAGGAAACAAACTTTAATAATGAAACCATTCCTGCCCAATTAGATAAGTTCCTTCACCCAGGGGGAAGCTGTGCTTTTGTATTTTAAGAGTGCCTCATATCAGAATTAGCACCAGCAAAAAACCCACCGAAGCACACGAATGGAGCTAGGCCCGCCGAGGCGAACAGGGAGGCAGCTCCTCCGATTTCACAGTATCGGGGTCTAAACCCGTTTATCTTTTTTGATATGAAGTTTGCGGGAAAATTCGAAAACTTTGTCATACTTTGTCCTTCCTGTCCCCAGACTTCCTCCGCCACCCGTGCAGGAGGGACGTGCCCGCGGGCGCGCTCACGCCACGCAGGCTGCGGTCTCTCCGACACCTCCCGAGTGCCGACCAGCAGAAGTTCTGACCCACGTCCCGTCTCACCTGGCTGCACAACGCGGAACCGCAACCAGAGAGCTCGCCGATTCCAGCGTAACCGCGTCTCCACGCAGGAGCTGGACAAGCACCCCGCCAGCCTGACACGCTTCTGCTCCGCTCCGCGCTCCCGATGCTGCAGGAGAGCAAGCAGGGGTGCTGCGCGGAGCTTGCGCTGCCGGCTGAGATGCTGGAAGCCAGGCTGCTGGGATGCTCTTGCAGAAGGACGGAGACTAGGAGGTTCTCAGGCACAACGCACCCTAACTCACAACGGGGACACATTACTGAATTAGATGCAAGCAAACACACAAGCAAACCCCAAAGCCCATGCCCCCACAGAACACACACGGTAAGAAATAAGGGGCTAAGAATAGGAGACACCGGGATACACCTGCTCTGACGCCACGTTTCCCATCCGCATGGCCTGGAATATGCCCCATGAAGGCAAACATTTTGTTTCCAGACTCGGGGAAAAAGAAGCGGAAGGCCAAAACGCTGAGGCCTGTGCATAAAATGCCTGGAGGTGATTACAGAGCAGATTAGCAAGCACATCTCCAGAACTAAGACATCAACACTTTGCAATTAGAGCTGTTCTGCTCACTGGAGCAGAACACCTTTTACAAACATTAAACTTACAAAATCCTGTGGCAGCTGACAAACGCTTAAGAACCTCACTTCATAGGAGCACAAAGCAACCATGAAGGCACCACCAGTGTCTGCGGCTGTTTTCTTTTTCAATAGATCCCAGTTTGGGCTCTTTCTTTAATGCCGTGGGAAGGGGGAAGCAGCCAAATGAAGCTGTGTCACCCCGGATGCCTGTGATCCACATGCTCGAGCAAGAAGCTGCTGTTGAAAACACAAGCCACAGCACAACCCCAAATAAAACCCAGAGCTCTGATCTCGCATTTCCACCCGGAGCAAGTACCTGGAGTTCTCAGCTGGAAAGCCGGCAGCCGGGAAGAGCCCAGCAGACGCAGCAGGGCAGGGGCCGACGGCCACAGGGCGACCCTGGGCATCGCAGCGCTCGGAAGGGGAGCGGAGGGGAGGACAGCCCCGTGCCTGACCTGCCTCCTTCCAAGTCAATCCCAAGCTACCCCCGACTTAAATCAGCCAAGCAAAATCAGCTGGGTGGAGAGCAGATCTAAATGGAATTTATTCAAATATCTGCAGGGATATGCAAACTACGAGCGCCAGAGGGAAGCGCTGAAAAGCCTCGAGGCTCTGAGTGAGGGAGGCACCAGCTCTGCGGCACCACCAAGTGTGAGGGACCTCTGGTGCTATCAGGGATGTCGAGTTCTTTGCGCGGTGCGGTCACGTTCCCAGGACTGACTTTGCGGGAAAGAGCCTGTTTTACACAGCGCAGCATTACACGGCGGCACAGGCACGTTCCATCCAAACGCCGTAAAAAGAGGGCTGAGTCTGAAGTAAGAGGGAGGCTGGAAAGAAACGAGATGGAAATTCGGACAGATGTTTTGCTTCAACATCCTTCGATGAGAGCTACAAATAAAACAGAAATATTTCTGAAAACTGCCATTGCAAAAGAAGTCCCCCCCCCCAGGATTCTACCACCATTCAAATATAGCATCACCACCTCCACAGACACTGCTTAGAACCACCACTGCCGCCCCCAAAAAACCACACAACTCTTAAGATGCAGTTGGTTTTTACATCATCTGCTATCACACAAAACTCATGAGAAGTCTAAATAAGTGGTGTTACAGAAAAGGAAAAAAAAAAAGCAGTGCATATCCTTTTTTTTTTTTCCCCCTCTAAAATAGACCACCTTTAATAGCAAAGAATAAAGAACAATGCCACAGCACCTAGCAAAAACCCTGGAAGTTTGAAGAATTAAACACAGACCCACAGAGCTGAAAAGGGAATAGCTAGAATAAACACTTATCCCAGCACTCTGTGGTACTTTCGGCCTGATGCGACATCAGAACTGTAGCGTTCTGTTTTGGGAGCCTGTCCCTTGATTAAAAAGTAAAATGTGCAGAGCCACACTTGCATATCTAAAGAATGAGCTCTGTGTAGCAGTAAGTGCCAGACACCTGATCCTGCCAGAATCAGGAGGAACAATCTAGCAACCAAGAACTAGTTTCACAAGACGAATATATACAGTTTTACAGGAATTCAGTAATACATTTCTTTAAATGCTAGCGAAGGGAGAGTCTTCGACGCATGACAGAAAGCCACATACCAGCACCCTCTGCGAGATATGCTCTCGTTATTGCAATTAGAGCAATTTGCAGTACTGTCTTGAGGGAGCGGCAGAATATCAAACGCAGAATATAGATCGAGTTTGAAATGGGCTGACGATGATCTCTGGTCTGGGCAATGATCGCAGCCCTTGAAGCTGTGCTGAAAGGTCTCTGCGGTGCCGAGGAACAGCGCTTGTTTCGCATGACATCATGCCCTGTGCAATTCCATCTTAAAACAAACCTTTGAGAAGTCATGCTAATGGTCTACAATTGCTTCCACAGACATACCATGTCTTGATTCGCTGTATTTCTTTGCTTCAGGTCCCACTCAAGGCAACACAGATATTTTCAAATTCACAGCCGAGCCTCCTTTCATGAAATGAGATCAAACTTATTGCAATTACAACTCCAAACTGCATGTTCTCCAGACAAAGGCCAAGCAGCTTGAGTACACAGCACAGCTGGAAATACAAAGGTGCCAGAACAACAGCCAAGAATTAGTTTTACTTGCTGGTGGTGTAAAAATATTGTTCGAGACCAATGGTTTCCTCTTCTACCTCAATATTCAGGCCTTGCCTGTGCAATTATGTAAAATGGTTTTAAACTAATAATGCAATTGAGAAATTTGAATCATGTTGACAATACAGTTGGCACTGCAGATGGACACATACGTCTTCCAAACCAGCGCCATGGGTGCTGCTGTACCGTTTTCTGCACCTCCCGTTCATCACCTCTAGCTTTGGCTAGGAAAGCGGCGAGGGCTGTGCAGACACCACGGGAACACACCTGACTTCTGACACTGCAGCAGGACAGAGAGGAAAACGAGGTCTGCATGTGGCCCCGGGAACGCAGCCGCGGATGGGCTGGGAGGGACGTGGACGTCCCCCGCCGGGCAGGGAGCGCCCAGCTCCGAGACGAGGCGCCGCAGCTCCCAGTCCTACCAGAACCTGATGAAGAACCGCTGGCTGAACAAACCGGGTCTGAAACCTCGCTACAGAGCTCTGAAATATAAGATGCTGCCGCCAAAGCATAGCACAAAGTGCTGCAACAGGCGAATCTCAGCAGTGGTTCTTCCGTGTCTGGCCCTGCTGAAGCAAAAGGAAAGACACAAGCCGTGGCGCGCCCGGGTCAGGGGTTGCGGCACACAAGTCTTTGGGTCCTGATGCTTTGAACAATTCCATGAGAAAAACCAGTGAATGTGCACCCTGGGAACTGGGCTGGGAGACAGCCAGGCTGGCATGTGCTGCCACCCTCACACGTGCCAATGCCTCCCGAGAGGAGGAGTCATTTCAACGCGCGCATCCGGCCGGGGCTCATTTCCAGTTCCGACACGGCACAGAAAAGACCTTGCCTAGAAAACACTACCTGAACAAGGGTATGGGGGCGGACAGGGACACCACAGTTAAAGAGCTTTATGTGTAATGTTTTTTGGAAACTAGACCAGCTTTGAACAAAAAACAATACTCCACAGCATAACAAAACGAGCAGAAACCTAACGGTAACGCACCAGACACTGCTGCCACAGACCGACCGCGTACACCTCCGCTGTGCTGCTCCGAACGGAACATTTTATACATCAATATATTTAAGTCTGAGCGATTCAAATACAGCAGCGCAAGCAACTTCACTCTTTGTGGCATACGCACTCAAGTGTGCTCATAGCTCAAACTACAACAGGAAACAAACGGGATCAGGGCTTTTTCCCCTAAAACCACTCTCCTCATGTACCCCAGCTGGCCTAAGCAGCCTCTGAACTTCAGCCTCAATCTCCTTAGGATGCCCTTGACTGTCCCCATCCCTTTTTTTTTTTTTTTTTTTAAGCCTCCTCTGCCCTTGCAATAATATATACTGATCAAGCTTACATTAACTGGCTGAAGTGGCCAGATCCAAGCAAGTTGTTAAATTGCGTTATGGTGATTTTTGCAGATAAGCTTAGGGTAACATCCATGCCAGCAAACACCCACACAGGATTTTCCTAGAACTGCCTTCTCAATGTACATCCACCTTAGCCTCATTTGAAGACACCTTTTGAGAAAGTAAGGCGTTTTATAAAACCCTATAAACTCTAACACTACAGGTACGAATCTATTTAGCTGCTTCCACCATATACTGGCCCTGGAGTCCACAGTCCTTGAATTCCAGTCACGGATGAGGCGGTCCAACTCCACATCACCATCACTATGTGTAAAAACACTCAGAAGATAAAACAAAATCGACCACACCATTACATACACAGCACAATTATTTCAGCACATCACAGCAGCAGTGATGCTGCTGTTCCTCAAGTGTAAGAACTACAATCATTTTGTACAGGAAACAAATTACAAATAAAGTTACAGCTAAGGTATGGGCCAAAATCATTTACGCGAAAGATAGAAACGGAGAAGAGAGTTTCCATATAAAATGGTGCCAAAAGATCTACGGCAGCCTTTCAGGTAGTGGGAAAAGGTCACACAAAATTACAAGATTCTGAAGTCCCACTCTCGATGAAAACACAAACTTCCAACTTTTTAAAAGCAAATTCAAGAGGCTTTCTGCAAAACCAACATAACTCAAAACACGAGCGCTCCCTTCCAACGTACCATTATAAGAAGCTTCTGCAATTCCTCAGTTTTATTTTTAACCTTTCCCTCTTGCGGTGCTACACACACCCAATCCTCCACACACAGCTGGCACCGCAACCTCATCATTTGGGCTGACGGGGGGATCGTGCGAGGACGTTAGGTAAGGTGCGTATTTGTAGATTTCTCTTGTTCAATAACATTAAAATTGAACATAATGGTCAGGATAGTTAAATCCTGGACTAAATTACCTATGGAGGACACCAAGTACCTCTCATTAGAGGTTTTTTAAGAGAAGGTTGCACAAACAAGTCAGAAAGGGTTTACGTTGAGTTGATCTTGCCTTGGGGCAGAAAAATAAACAAGATGACCTCTTCGGATGTCTTCTAGCCCTTTCTTCTTGGAATATTTAGCAGTATATATTTTATCTTCAAAGCACCCTTTGAACATTAACTCCCTAATACCTCTAACACATTACTGCTGTTTTCATTCCTCTGAGGCACAGCAGTTGATTTAAGCCCAAATCAGCTGCAAAGCCAAGGAGAGGGGTCTGGGTCACCACTTCCAACACCACCCAACTCGTCAAACCCACAAAGTCCAGTTCCAGCACCAGCAGGGCCAAACCTGCTTTGCGACACCCGCTGCCGGTCTGCCACCAGCTGCACCACCGCTGAGCTTTGCAGCCCAGGCAGCTGGGCACGCCGCCCCCCTGCCCCTGTGCCCCCCAGCACGAATTCTGCTCCTCCCTGCGCCCAGCCCCAGCCGCTCGGCGTGGGCAGGCAGGGCTGGAGGTGCCTCTCCCCTGCCCGAGCCCCAGGAGCGGGGCGCAAGTGGGAACTGAGCCGGCGCCAGCTCCCGCGGAGGGAGGCAGCAGACCAGAGGAACCAACCCGGCTTCATTCATGCAAAGCAGAAACCGGCCAGATAACCTCTGTGATACCGAGTGTGATATGAAATTACAGCCCGGATCTCGCAGAGAGCTGCACGAAACCGCAAACAAGCCCGAACCTCCCGCTGGACACGGAGCTGGCGCTGGCTGCGCAGGAAGGCGTGTGCTGCAGGCTCGGCAGGAACGGGAACCGCCGCTCCAAACCGCTTCGGCTACACAGCACGAGAGAGTATCCTACAGCGCGGGCAACGCACAGCAAAGGCACTCTGCTGAGCACGCACACGAACACCCAGAAAAAACGTGGTGAGCTCCATACCTTAAGACGGGAGACAGCGTGACCTAGCAGGTAAAGGCAACTGCTACTGCAGACAATAGTACGCGGCGGTGTTGGGCAGGCTATTGTCACCTTGCTTCACTCCTTCAGGAGAATAAAAATAACAGGAATAATACGTGCTTTTACAGAAACGTGAGGTTTCTATTTGCAGTGCACAAAGTACCTAACAGCACTGCTAAAAGCCCCCTGTCCAGTGGCAGTCCACATTAAGCTGTGCACAGAAAGACTGAAGATACATATAGACTATTTTTAATTCTGGGCAGGGTTTGGGGACTGCACATAAATACACGAAAGGCTTGCATCAGAAACCCACCAGGAGCATGGCGTGACACAGAAACTATGCTACAAATTGTGAACTGGCCTCCCCACAGTGCTGCACCAAGTCAAAAACGAGGCTGCAAATATTAAACCACCACAAAAAAAACCAACACTGGACTAGTTTTCTTTTAAAAGGTAAAGCAAACAAAATAATCTGAATTGCTGTTTGCACTGGTTATTTTACTTTCCTTTCTTCTTTGAATGAAAGAGCACAAGGGTCACACTTGATATTTGGTATTTCAACAGTTAAACATTATTAAATAGTTGCTCTCTGCAGCGCGATTTTGGCAGGCAAGAACACAGAGCAAGAAGTAGAGGAAGAAAATTCCCAGACAAATAATAACAAGTGTCTAAGATGAACCCTGCTGGCTCTTCAGCTCCTAAATTAAACATCCAGCAGAAATGGAAAAGCTCTTTTAAGTAAAGAGCATTCAAGTTAGTCAAGTCTACTTCACACAACAAAATAGTTGGCACATACCAAAACAATACTGCAGATCGTGTACTTCGCTTGAGATCTAAGTTTCTAAAGGAACCTAGCACAAAATTGCTGCCCTGTATTGCAGCTTTATATGTTTAAAAGAACTATACGCACTACTGTGGCATCAGCAACCAGCAGCGTTAAAGGCTTCATATCCAGAGAGCACGGCTTCATATTCAGACAGTGCTTCAAATATTTTGAAGCCTAATGATCGTTTCAGCTTTTGTGGCACCTACCCGGTGTCCACCAGCAGCCAGCACCCACTACAGACATCACCTTGGACCGCTGTCCCCAGCGGCTCACAGAAGCTTCTGTCCGGCAGCGTTTGGGGTGTTGTGAGCGGGGTCTGACCCAGCATTCGCGTTGGTTTGCCCAATTTCTTCTTGCAAGCCAGATTTCAGGCAATGGCCGTTCTGATCACATTTCTTCCGCCACTCTGTAGTACAAGCCAAAGGCCTGGTAAGACACTGTGGATTAAACAGACATTCAGCCTGGGAATTCTTTGTTAAACTCTAGTCCTTGTATATTTTGAATTATTTATAAATAATTCTGCATGAAATGATGAGTTTCTATGCAGAAAGTCCTATGAGCGCCCTCATTTCCTCATCCTTTTGATAGCCACACAATTTAAGTGGCTGAAGAAGCTAAATTGGGTGCTTGCTGTTAACCTCCTGCTTGCAGCAGGAGCCGGGCAGCAGCTGGATCAGCCAGCGGTCATATGATACTGCGGCACATCTAGGGCAAAGTTATGCTTCAGTTTTAATGCAGCCCTAAGCGCTGCATGTTTCTTTGCTCTTCTGCTGCACTTTTAGGCTCAGCCACCACCATGCTGCTAGAAGAGGGAAAGGCAGAAAGAACGACTGAAACCACACCTGAACAGCAGCAGATACAACCTAGAAAAACACGAATGACAAACACGAGTTATTCACAAAAACTTGTGACAGCTTTGAAGCGGAGTGAGAGGCTGTACCAGCTCCAACCGGGCATGTCTTCTGAGGACCTTGTTATTCTTGGTAGAAAAACAAAATGAACATATGGCTTTCAGGGGCTGCAGGGTCATTTTTCCTATAGGGATTATTGTAACACTCCATGTTCCTATTTCCTTCTTTACTCAATCTTATAAGTTAAATTATCAAATGACATCTTGCAAAAGTTAAAAATAATTATTTTCATAGACACAAGCATAACCTTTTTACCACCCAAGATCAAAAAAATCTTACTTTTTTTTTTTTTTTTAAAATGATTTTGTACTATAAACATGTAAATCTATACTCTCCTGGATCACCTTCAGTGAGTGAAAAAGACAACAGAGAGTGACCCATTTTGATTCACCAGGAAGTGACCAAACAGGACAGCAAGTCACAGACAACAGAAGAAAATCCCCCCAGTGAGATCTCCGCACATAGAAATTTGTCCTTTTTTTTTTTTTTTTTTTGAGCAAAAACCACCGACAACAAAAACTTCCTGCAGCTGCTGGGAAGCTTCGGCAGGTATCCCAAGGTTCCATCTTGCAGTCAGTGCCCCTCGGAACAGCTGCTACGTTTTTGACACTCCGAAGCACAAGGTAAACTGTCTTCTTTACCAAAACAGTAAAGGAAGAGTTTAAGTTAACAACCATACAAATTTAATCCACTTACAGCACAGGCAGACTGATAAGCCCTGAAATTCAGAAACCGCTTCACGTGCCCACACTACTGGAATACAGATGTCACGCTACATTACGTAAGTGCAAGATCCCCGTCCGATTAAAAAACCAAACCAAACAGGAGCACTGGCTTCAAAGGTGACCTCTTGCGGGCAACCACCACCCTTCACCAAGCACACATCCCCTCCCGCCCCAGGCTCCGAGCTTCTCAGCCCATCAACAGCGGCTTCCCACAATAAACTTGTCCTTTAAACCTTTCCTGCTTGCGCTGCCAGCTAAGTCGGTATAAAGAAAAAAAGCTTGGAAAAGTCCCTCAAACAAAACCAAGAGCCTGGCTTCTGAGCCTGCTCAGAACAGGGAGCCTCTGGGGCACAGGGAACGCACGCCAAGGCCACTGAGCAGAGTAACGGGGATACGAGGACCTTCCTCTGCCTTACCGGGCTACAAGAAAGTCAGCAACTCGTAGAATTCGTTAACAAATCCCTCTCCAGTGCTACTAGAAGCTTTATGTCTTCCTGCTGCTCTTCACCTAGAGAGATCAAGCAGCACCTCTTCTTACACATCTATAGCCTCCTGCGAGCTTAAGCAGCGACATATGATTAACGTTGGGTGTAACGAAGACTTCTGCAGGATTTCTTATTTATATGAAGGTAGCCACACATTCCCTCGCCTTCTGCTACCCCTCAAAAGCATGTAGCACCCTAATTTCAAGGAGAAAATCTTAAAATGTCTTATTTCTGCTTAAAGATGCTGACAGTGACCTTCACACCCAGGGCAAACCCCGCAGCTCTGACAGCCTGCTGCAGAAGTTACTGCTACTCCACTAACGCAGAGGAGAAACCACCATTACTAACAGATGACTTACGGTAATGTTTTTCACTCTGCCCCCTTCTCGGATTCGGAACTAGTATGACACACCAGAAGCCGCAGAAAGTTGAGTAAGCTTTGTCTGAGAGAAGGTGATGTTATTCACCAATCTTAATTCAAATTAAGGTACCCAGAAGAATACTCGAAGGCTGTAACAATTCAAAGACCGTTCAGGTTGAAGTTCAACCCCAAGACGCAGTCCTTGGTTCGCAGCTGGCATCACCGTGCCTGTCGGGTCCAGAGGACGCGCTCACTTTTCTAACATCCCTGCAGAAAGACACTGCACAACGTAATCACCTCTAGTTTCCAAAACAGCAATTTTAAGGCCAACAATTAGCAATTGGGGAAAAAAAAAAAAGGCTAAGAGCAGGCCTGTGAATGCTCGAGCCATGTCACACAGTTCACCCAGCACTGCAAGGACGTAACAGCAACATTCAGCATCTTTCACCATGAGCGGAGGAGAAGGAATGTCAGCAATGTGATTTCACTCCTCACTGAAAACTAACTTTAATTTTAATCTGCAAAGTATTCCCCGTGTCCTCGGTGCCCTCGGCCGTGGGGAGCAGCTTCATTTTTCAACTTTGATTCTTTTTTCTGTCCAAAGTGCCGTAAACAAACTTTGTCCTTCATTCTCGAAACTGGGAGCCGTGGTATTTCAAGGTCACTGGTGCTGGCGAAGGGAGGCCTAGCTCCGGCCCCTCCAGCTGCAGCACCGCTCCGAGGGCGAGACTGGCACGCCCAGGGCCGGGGGTCTCGCGGGGGCAGCCGACGAAGCCCTCGCAGCCGCCAGCCTCGTCCGGCGAGACGCTCGCTCGCCCCGCTGCTGCGCCTGTCACCGCTCGGCTGCGGCGCTCCGGTGACCTTCAGTGCTTGTTTGCAAATAGGAAGGAAAACAAAGGGCTGCGGGCGCTTGGCCGGGTTCTGCCGGGGGCTCGGGGCCCCGCTGCCCCCCCCGGTGCCCCGGTTCCGCTGGGGCCCGGCGCCAGCTCCCGCCCGCAGGGCAGCGCCCGCGGGGACCCCCCC
>VXAA01000914.1:69514-102027 GCA_013399115.1 Anseranas semipalmata
CTCCGGCGCTCTCCGTGCTCGGGCTCCGGCCGAGCTCGTCGCAGCAGCGAGAGCCACACGCGTCCCCGGCCCCGCTCTCTGCAGAAGCCGTAAGCAGATTGGGAAAAGAGATAAGGGGTAAAATTAAGGGCAGGGTAAAGAAAATCTTTCCTTTGGGCTCAGGAGCATGCATTCCTCTTCGTTTGTGGCGGATTATCCTTTCGTGTGTTGCATTGGAAATGATCCTATTAGCGCTGTGCTATCATGATCTAATTTGCTCCCACCAGAGCTCAGAGCTCTCGCAGCGGCTGAAGCGCCGGGTGGGGAAAGCAGCAGCAGGAGCCTTTTGTGCTTTCCTGGCTGCACGAACAACGCGGCTCGGTTACTCCGTGGCTCTGCTCGCCCATAGACCTGCGTGCAGAGGCCTGAGCTGGACGCTGCGCCTGGCCGAGCCCTCGTGCAGAGAGCCGTGCGTTTGTTTAAGCACAGTCTGGCGTCAGCTTCACAGGCGGGGAAACTGAGGCACGGCACGGGGAAGCAGTGTGTGCAGAGGCTGTGCTGGGGCCGAGGCTGGGGCAGGCGTGTGGGATCCATTCCATGCACCAGGAAGCTGCGGTGGCTTCCTAAGTGAACCCCCATCCCTCACGGGCAGCCGCCGCCGGTTTGGAGCCCGGAGGGAGAGCGGCAAGCGGCGTAGGGAAGTGTCTGCTGCTCCCAGAGGCTTTCTGCGGCTTGCTGCGGCCAACGGCAAACCTCAAATATCCGTCATGGATAGGCGCCGCTGTCCCGTGAGGGCACAGCCACGAGCCTCGCGCTCGCCTCCCTGGAAGCCTCCCGCTGCAAAGCCTCCCCTCGCTGAGCCGGCCGCGGCCAGCGCTGGTTAGTGGCTCACCCCAAACCCCCCTGAGCAGATGCCGAGCATGGGTGCTACGGTCGTGGCGCACCCCAAATCTCTGCTGAAACCAAGTGGCTGTGCTGGGGTCCCGCTGGGTGCCAGGACCCGGGAGCGGAGGGGACATCAGCAGGGCCCAGGCCAGTCCCCGTGCTGCTCGTGCCACCGCTCCCCGGCGGTGAGGCTGCGGCTGGCGCCAAGAAGCGCGGGCAGAGCTGGGGAGGCGGGAGGGGGCGTGCGGAAAACCCCAGCCAGAATGGAAGGTGGGATGGCTGCTGCTCCCTGGGAGCCAATTAGTGATATTAATGACTAATCCACCACTTGCCCCTGTCTGCATCCCCTCTGTAACTGATAACTCCGCGAGTTCAGGCGATGCTGGAGCCTGCCTCGTTAGCCCGACCGTGCGGCAGAACCCCCCGCATTGCCCCATCCCCAGCTGTAACTTATCCTCTACGTTTGTGGTCGTGCTTCTTGAAAGAGAAATATTTTTCCAGGCGCTGCCTCCGTGCATTATCATAAAGTGGCTTCACTTGGCCCACAGTTAATAATTCACCTTTCCCTGGAAGATGGATGCTCCCGTCCCACTGGAGTTTAAATATTCATGGAGAAGGGAAGGAAGCAGGGGCTGGTTCAGGGGGGCTGGCAGCCACCCCACAGCCTCTGCAGCCAGCGAACGCCCCGGTGCCTGGGCGCGGGGCATCGGCACGGGATGAGCCTTGGTGTGGCCGGGGGCTCCTCCAGGCCCCCTCCACTGTCAGGGCTTCAAGGTGGGTGCCAGCAGCAGCCCAATGCAGTTTGCTGGGCTGGGGCTGGATCCGGCCCCGTGGCAGGCAGCCATCTCAGGGCGGAGCAGTGGCACTCGCGGAGCAGCACGTAGGGATGCTGCAGCTGCTTTTTGGAGAAGGAGGCGCGCGGGAGGAACTTGGCTGGATGCAATTTCCCCTGGACACCCCCAGCAGGGGTGGATGGGGCCGTTCCTGAGCCTCAGGGCACTGTCCTGCCCCTGGCCATCAGGGGTTGCAGGTCTGGGGTGGGGACAGGCGGTCCCGACATGCTGCGCCGCCTGAATTTCCTGGCTGTGTAAGTGCCTTGGAGGGACCGTCCATCCCCGCAGGGGCTGCGCTGGGGGGAGCGCGGTGACATGCCCAGTGCCACCGCCGAGCTGATCTTGATATGTCCCCTGGCTTCCCCCTGCAGCTGATCCCACCCAGCAGAGCCGGGGGCGGCGAGCGAGCCAGCGTCCGACCATGTTCAACGGGGATGCGAGCTCCTCCGCAGCCAGGAATGTCGTCCGCAGCTCCAGCATCAGCGGCGAGATGTACAGCATCGAGAAGAGCGTGCGGGGCAGCGCCGACTCCGTCAGCATCATGGCCAGCAAGAAGCGGCGCTCCAGCCTGGGCGCCAAGATGGTGGCGATCGTGGGGCTGTCGCAGTGGAGCAAGAGCACGCTGCAGCTCAACCAGAGCGGTGAGCGGCCGCCGGCCCCGCGGGCGCTGCCAACCCCGGCCCGTTGCCTTTAGGAGAGGTGCATGCTCCCGAGTGCCCAGATCCCATGATTTGCAACGGCCCTGCCGCCCATTTCTGATTAAGACGCCCCAAAAAAGCCCATTGTAAATCCCTCCCAGCACAGCCGTGCCTCTCCAGGTGCCGAAATCATTCGCAAAGCTGCGCTGGAGCTCTGCCGCGTGGGCTCGCTCTTGCCGTGGCCCCACCGCAGGGATGGGCTGCGGGCAGGCAGGGGGGGAGGTAACTCGGAGAAAGGACTTGTCAAGTCTTCTGGCCATGGGAAATATTTAAATGCTTAAAATAGCTTTTCAAAAGGCAGGGGAAGCAAAAAGCTCATTTTAGTGCAGGCTTTTTCTCTAGTCATTGCTTTTTTATTATGGTTCTTGTTGGCATGTCATGATTCAGTAGACATTCCATAAAGAGAAGAGTTAATTTGGAGCCCTCCAGCCCCGCACATCCGAGATGTGATGGAAGGGTTGTAATTATCCCAAAAAGCCAAGCAGAGTGCCAGCGCCAGGCAGGAGTGCACCTGGGGACAGCAGGGCTGGACCTCCCTGGCCAGTGGAGCATCCATGGGCTCCTCTCAGCGCGCGGCTCCAGAAGCGAGCAGGCTGTGCCGGGGTTTGTGTTCAAGCCGGCGTTTGCCAGTTCTGGCCCCCCCTGCCCGCAGCCCTCCTGACTCACCCTAAAAGACCCAAGAGGGTTGGTGGGTTTGTATAAAAAATGACGACAATGGTCACAGCATCCTTCCCGCTCTGCTGGAGGCACTCGGGGGGTGTCAGGGATCAGCCTCGTGGCACCGGGCAGTGGGTGGGGACTGGGGGTGCTGCACCAGTCTCACAGCTGGAAGAACACCAGAGCAGGGACCAGTGCTTGGGGTTGGGGCAGGAGCCTCAGCGCCCGCCTTGTCCCGGGGCCACCAGAGCCCTGCTTTGGGGCCGGCTGCTGGAAGCCGTTTGCTGGGGGGAGCATCGCGGCAGTGCCTGGCTGAAAGCTCCGACAGTCAAACGCTCTCTGCACAGGTGAGCGCAGGCGCCCAAATCTCCATCCTGCCCTGCACCTGGCTGTGCAGAGCTCCCACAGGGGCGTCCCTAAATCAGCACAGGACAAACCCGATCCCCCCGGGCTGGCCATGCTGCAGGACTGGCACATGCATGCTGGCATGCTGGCACATGAGGCACTCACCCCCCGCAGAACAGGGACATTGGCACACATCAGTGGGGCCCTGGGGATTTTGGAGGCTGGGAAGCGGCTCTGCGGCATTGCAGGCCAGGCACGGGGCTGGGATGGAGCCAGCACCTGATGGCCGCGGCTCCCCGGGCTCACCCCGCACCTCTGCTTCCAGAGGGTGGCCCCAAAAAGCTGCGCAGCAACATCCGGCGGAGCACCGAGACCGGCATCGCGGTGGAGATGAGGACCAGGGTCACCCGGCAAGGCAGCCGGGAGTCCACCGATGGCAGCACCAACAGCAACAGCTCCGACGGCACGTAAGGACCGGCCGGCGCGTGAGCACCCGCGGTGGGGTGGCGCGGGCTCCCCGGGGCCATCGGGGCGCATGCCCCGTGTGTGTTGCAGCTCCGCGGCAGCCCCCGCTCCATCCCGCACAGGTTCATCTTCCCCACCACGCGGCTGGGCGCCGAGAGCCAGTTCAGCGACTTCCTCGACGGGCTGGGGCCGGGGCAGCTGGTGGGGCGGCAGACACTGGCCACCCCCCCGATGGGTGAGTGCTGGCAGGGGGGGCTCCGCGCCGCGCCCAGGGCTGGGGCTGGGGGCAGGCACGGGGCTCGGGCAGCACAGGGGGAGGCTCCGATGCTCCAGTGGCTGGGGCTGCCGCAGGGAGGATGCCACGTGCACTGGCCCCGGGCAGGGTCCTGCCTCGGGGGCCATCCCAGCAGCATCTCTCGCTGCCGAGCACGTGCCGGGGCCGTGCATGGCTTGCGCATGCTCCTGCCCTGCTGCTCCCACCGCCAGCTCTGCCAAGGGAAGGGGATGTCCCTGAGTGGGGCGCAGGGCCGCGGGGTGGGACGCAGCAGCTCTACCTTTTCCTGAGGCCTCTTTGCTCCCCACAGGGTGGGCAGCATGGGGCAGCCCCAGGTCTTTGGCCCTGGCTGCGAGGCAGCTGCTGGCTTCACCCTATTTTTGTTCCCCTTCGGCCCTTTTAAATCCAAAGCGGCTGCAGAAAGTTGTGCCCCAGGGCTGCGTTTCTAGCCAGCATCCCCAGCTGCTCCCAGGGCACCCATGTCCTGCCTGGGGACTGGGGAGAGCAGACTGACCACGGCCCCCTCCTGCCCCCAAGTTCCTGCAGCACAGTGACCCGGACCCACCAGCCCCACACTATGTTCCCAGCGGGACAGCAGAGAAGGGAAGGGGGCAGTTGGACCCCTCTGGGTTGCCCCAGGGGGGACACCGCTGGCGTTCCGTGGGATGATGTCCTGCAGTGCCTGCAGCACACTGAAGCCCTGCGGTGCTGCCGTTCCCCATCGTGCCACCAGCTCGTTCCTCTCCCCCCTCCACCATCTCCTCGCGCAGCCCCGGGGCTGAGCCTGACCTGCTGTTGAAATGCCGAGTGTGTTTTGAGAACATCCAGGTTCATCTCCTTGCTATTAAACCCTGCTGGGACATCAGCATGCCCCTCCCCTCTCTCCCCTCCCCGGGGCCACAAGGCAGCGAGTGACGGGGACGCGGCGGCTGCGCGGCCAAGGGACACGCGTACGTACGAGCAGGACAGCGTAAGTGGGAGCACAACTTCGTCGCCAGCTCACCAGGTGCCTGTTCGTGTTTCCTCCTGCTGCTGCGGGGCTGGACCCCAGCGAGACCCCTGGGATGACAGCGGGGCCGGGTGCCTGGCTCCGTGCCTCTGCCCCAGCCTCTCCTGCGGGCAGGGAGGGGGCAGGAGGTGGCCATGCCCCGGTCCCTCCTAGCTGCTCACATCCAGCTCTTCACGGCTGTTCGGCTTCATCCTTCCTCCAGATCCACGCCTGTTGGCGGGATGCTCAGGGCGCTTTCAGCTGGGTGCTGAGGATGGGGGGCAGGCGGCGGGGTGAGGGTGCAGGGGGTGCCAGCACTTCTCCCAGTGGCTGGGGAGAGGCAGTGGGGACCATCCCAGCCCCGGGCTGCGGCTCGTCCCTGGTGGGAGCTGGGCAGGGAGGGTGCTGAGCGCGTCCCTTCTCCTGGCCAGGCGATGTCCACGTCGGCATGGCTGACCGCAGCGGGCAGCTGGAGGTGGAGGTGATTCAGGCAAGGGGCCTCATCCCGAAGATGGGCTCCAAATCCATCCCTGGTAGGTGGCTGGGGAGGGATGGGGATGGAGACGGCACCGTGTCGGGACAGCCACAGAAACCTGCTCTGAGTCGGCGTTTCTCTCCCCTTTCCCAACGCAGCCACCTACGTGAAAGTTTACCTGCTGGAGAACGGCGTCTGCCTGGCCAAGAAGAAGACCAAGGTGGCGAAGAAAACCTGTGACCCATCGTACCAGCAGGCCCTGCTCTTTGAGGAGAGCCCCCAGGGCAAAGTCCTGCAGGTGACCTCCCCGCGCCTTGGGGACAGGGGGGGAGCAGGGGCAGGAACCCAGTGTCCCCACCACCATCCCACAGCCTCCCCGTCCCAGCCACGGCAGCCACTGGGCTGGGCGCACCGAGCTGGCCGAGGTTCCCCAGACCCCAAGGGCAGCTCCGCTAACGCCGCCTCTGCCCTGCAGGTGATCGTGTGGGGCGACTACGGGCGCATGGACCACAAGTGCTTCATGGGGATGGCGCAGATTGTCTTGGAGGAGCTTGACCTCTCCAGCACGGTCACGGGCTGGTACAAACTCTTCCCCACCTCCTCGCTGGCCGACTCCAGCATCGGGCCCCTGGCGCGCCGCCTCTCCCAGTCCTCCCTGGAGAGCTCCACCAGTCCCTCCTGCCCGTAGCGGCAGCTCGGTGGGAGAGGCCGTGCGGGGAAGGAGACGTCCTGACCTACCAAAACTGTCATGGATGGCTGTAAATATCCCGTCCTTTTTTTTCCTTTTTTTTTTTTTTTTAAATCTCCTTCCCGAAGCAAACCTGCTCCCAGCACGCTCCTCCCCGAGCGAGCGCAGGGAGCGAGGCCGTGCGCTCCGAGGCAGGGGCAGCGAAGCCCCTCGTGCCGCAGGGCGGGGACCGCGACTGCCGGCCCCGCTGTCCCAGCGCCCCGGGCACCGCACCACATCGGGGCGAGAGCATCCTGGGCTGCTTCATTCAGCGCCGCTGCAAGTAGCATGACGACCAGATTTCTTTTCCTTCGATTTCGTTTCCTTGCCTCCGAGGAAAAGGTAGCTTGTCAAGGAAAAAGACTTAGAAGAAAATCCAACTCAGCACTACTATTTTTTTTTTTTTCAAGGAATGTAGCATCTTCTATTATGTAGCTTGCCACGTGCTAACAACACACTCACTCTCTGCAATATCTAAGGGACTCCGGGCTGGCCGGAAACATCTGCCCGTCACCTCCCGTTTGTTAGTTTTCTGACACGGATCCTGCAACACTGAGCAAGCAGTCCTGGTGACCGTTTCTCTTTTTTCTTTTGGTAGCGTTTAGCCTGTGACCAGTGACGTTGCCAAAGCGCCAGAGAACAGAGGCGCACTGCACCTCACACGACCATACGCTGGTCTTGTCCTCGTGCTTCGCCACCGACCGTGGTCTTGCGCGGCCAAAGCGAGACCCAAAACGCAAACCCCGCGACGCCTCGCGTGGCAGCGGGCGCCCTGGGGGAGCAGCGACGCGGTGACACCGGCCGAGCGCCTGCCGCCCGGCACCCCCTTCCTCCACTGCCCCTGGGCGAGGCCAGGGCCGCTCTCCCCAGACCTGACCCTCCCGGGGGGGCCGGAGCTGCAGCACCACGCGCCCCCCCCTCGCTCCCGGCCCGTGGGTACGCTGCAGGGAGCATCTCAACAGCAGCTTCTGCTGATCTGGAATTAGGGTGATGAGAGGTTACGAACAAAGGACTCGATGCTTTGACTTCGTTATCAGGATGAGTGTTTGGGTTTTTTTTTGTTTGTTTGTATGTTTTGTTTGTTTGTTTTTAAAGCAGCATTTTGGTTCCCCCGAGGGACCAGTTCTTGTAGCAAAACCGAGAATTACGGAAGCTTTTTTTGAAGGTGCCTAATGAAATTTGCTGAAACTACTCAGGGGAGACACCACTAGAAACTCTGGTTTCTTCGTAAAATACACTTAACACAATGACTGTCCTGAAGGCTCAGTTTCCAAAAGAGAGGGGAAAAAAAAAAAAAACCAACCACAACACACCAAAAGATGAGCAGTCTTGAGACTGGAAGAGAACAAAAGGTTAATGGGGAATTTCTACTGCCCAGACGGCTCTGACCTTCAGTCTGTAACACAAATCAACCAACAGCACAGTTGGGATTTTTTACAGTTACCTGTTGGCGAAGCAGAGGAGTTCACAATGCACAGAGCACAACAAAAGCAACCTGTGGTTCTCCCGGCGATGCTGGGAACGACAAACCAGCTCGAAGCTGTCGTCACAAAGGAACAAAACCAAACCTGAAGGAATAGACTGTTGTAACGAAGCTGTCCCCTCGCTAAACAGAACCAGGGGGCAGCGAAACCCCACTGCCCCGCGGCTGTGTTACCCCACACCGCGATTTTAGCATCACCGTGTCAAGGAATTCCAGCTGCTACCGCGTACTTCAGATCTTTGCCAGATCAGAATCACTGCAGACCTCTGAGAGCAGACTGGGCACTGCTGACCAAGGGGGGCAGGGGTCTGCTTCGAGACCCCAGCGCCCACCCCGCAAAGCATTAGAGCGGCGGGCGCGCATCCAGGCACCGGTCGCTGAGCCACGCGGAGCACGGGACCGCGGCACGGGCTGGCAGGCTGAAGCGGTTTGAGGAAGCGAGCTCGGTGCCCTGCTCCCTGCCACAGGCATAAACAAGGGGCCGAACACCGCGTTCCTTCCAGAGCACGCAGCAGCTATATGAGGTCAGTGACGCCTGGGCTAGGCTAAACGTTCCCTGCCCCACGTGCTGGATTTTTGAACGTACATGAGGGAAGGCATCTCGAGAGGAAAATCTTCTTCCTCTAAACTAATGCTATTGCTTTACCAACCCAATTTCAATGGAAAAAAAGGAAAGCCTGCCTTTCTCTCAGCAGTGGGACAATGACCACATCCACAGGGAATCGAGACAGCAGCATGGGCAAAGCCTGGAGCTCTGCAGGGATTTTCTGCTCACTGGTTCAGACATGGCACTGGCTGTGTAGTTCTCCAGCGAGTTTCGGAGCTTTACTTCTCCCCCCGAGCAACACAGCACTTTTACTGAGATCCAGAACAGCAGCTGAAGGGATGCAGGAGCACGGAGCCGGCCGGGTGTGCACCCACAACAGCTGCCTGAGGTCCAGCAAAGCCTCGCTGGTTCTGCGGAGCCTGAAAAACCACCCGCGGCTGGCACCTGGGAAGCCCAGCACCCAGCCCGATGAACGAGCGTCTGAAAGGCGTAGCTGGGTGCTCCAGGGAGCATGGAAAACCCAAATACTTTGGCTTATTTTTATCATTAATAAACTGATAATGCATTGGAGGATAATGGTCTAGCCAGGATCAGAACTAACTGAACCCCAACTCTTTTTCAGTGGTGTATTCTTGTCTGCTGCAACGCGATGGGTTCGTGGGAGCGACTCCTCCTGCTCATTGAGACCGGCAAGGTGGAGCCACCATGCCAGTGACTTCAAGTGATTGCCATTACTCGCCAGACACCGAAACCCATCCAAACCTTAACTTCTTCACTCTCAGCACTATGTATCCAGTCCCCGCAGGGAGCTGGTGCTCACTTCTGCGGGGAAGCATCTGGGTCACAACCCACCTTACACTCGCGTGGAAAAACTAAAAAGGGAGAAGCGACCGAAGTGTGTCATGTTTACATTGCAACGTCAGCTCCTTCTCATTTCTGACTGCATGAGCCGTGCATCAGACATTTCCCCCACTCAAACGAGAGCAAAACAGCCGAGTCACCCCGCTGCTTTCTACATGTGCCACCAGAAAAACCACAAGCTTCTGGACTCAGGTTTTTTCTGGGGGAATGTTTTATTGCAAAGGGCATTTTTTGTGTACTATATGATTTGCAAGAGGTGGTTGCACTGACTAGGCGTTATGCATTAGATTGTTTCATCTCCTTCCTCCACCCTCCATCAGGAAAGGAAATTCAGGCCATTCTACTTTCCAGATATTTTCCTCCAGAAAAAGTTATTAACGTTAAGCCAAATAAGCTTTGCAGTCCATTTTATACCCAGCACTCCCAGCAGTAAGTCAGCAGCAAGCGTCACCCACCTGAGACACAGATGATCTTACTATAGCACAGCTGACAGAGCAGCTTACATTGGTATCAGAACCAAGGTGCTCTAGTTAAGTAACAAGGGTGGATTTTGTCAAAATAGCCTTGAAATGATACTTAAACATCCCCTAAATTCCCGTCAAAAAGCCAGTCACAGCCACGCAGCAAAGCACAGAAAATGCATGATTTCATGCATTAGCCTAAGTTACCCCTGGGTTTTCTACAAGCCAGGGATGGGCTTTATTTGCCAAACCTGAGCAACTGAACATTTCCTAGGGCACCAGAAGGCAGGCCAGGCTTCTGGGCACAATCAGAAATTAGTTCCCATTTCATCAGCTTCACAGCATGTTGAAAACATGGGGAGAGGATGCTCAGACATAGAGTTGTCCTGAAACCAAGTGAGATACAGAAACAATGAACTTGCTTACAATCAGATAACTAAACCTATTAGGCGGCTTTGGAAAATCCCACAGAGCAACAGAGATGGTGGGAAGTATTCCTTCCATGGCCACCTTTTCCACCTCTTAAAACCTTTTCTGCAGAAACAGTTAAAGCATAGCACTTGGCTGCAAATAGGAGACCAGAAATTCCTGCAGGAGAGGGGCCAGGATCACCATTGCTGGGAGGGAATCACTCCTGTTCAACATCTTACGAGGCTGCACCCAGTGACATGCTTGACTAAGTCTCGTATTTGTACGTGTTGGTGCACATCAGTGTGTGAGGTTCACACGTTTAAAATCCTTTGCTTGTTTCAGTTGGCTTGGAAATACCTAGCAGCAGTGTACAATTTGAGGGTCTGTACTGATATAAGGCCATTTACAAGAACAGCACTGGTAATGTTTTTCCAGGCAAAAAGAGTCCACCTATTTTCTTCCAGTTGACTCAGACACTTCTTCCCAGATTGATGTGAAACACTTGGACAATGCACATCTGTAAACTTCCTTAAGGGTGTGCATTTGGTTACTGATTTGGAAAATAACTGCATTTTAAAGGTCAAGGAACAGTGTTCAGGCGCCGTTCTTCTCAATGGCTGAATCCAAAGTCTAAATGTGTTTTGCATCAGAGATGGAAACAGATTAAGAGCTCGCTCTGCTTTCCTTTAGGTTTTCATGCCTCTAGACAGATTTCTAAAATTACCTTCAGTAAAAGCAAGGTTTGCATCCCGTGATGTGCCAACGGCCCCTTCCAATGTTTCTTTAGTGAAGCTGTTTCAACTGGAAGTCTTCCTCCTACATCATGTTCACAAGCATAGGAAACACCCCCCACATCTGGTTGTTAGAGGTGCAACAGTTATGTTTAGGAGCTTAAAAGAAGGCTGCAGAAATGACTGCTTATGGTAAAAGAACCACCTGCAATAAGCACGTTCTGGAACCAGTGGGGTAAAGTAGTGCTACGTGTAACAGCCAGTTACACAAAACAGACCGAGTGACCAGTGGTGATAATGCTCCACCTAGGCAGTCACCTTAGCTGAACTAGTCCATATTTTGTGAAGGTTTAGGTTTTAAAGGCAGACTTGGAAAAATGTACAGTAAAGGGCATAAGTGTCTGTCTTGCTGTCTGAATAGCCGCCACACTGTTAAACCCCCGATCGTCTGCCCAGGGCACAGACACCAGGACCGAGCACAGTAGCATCCCGGGATCCGGGAGAAAGCAGCTTGGGTTAGCAACTGCCACTGAGACCCAAGAGCTGGTGTGACCACTGTGCCTGGCTGGAGCTGATTATTGGTATACCTCATTCTTTTATTTTTTTCCCCTCTTTTTTTTTTTTTTCCCTCTTTAAGAACCAGAGCTTAGTGCACTACCACATTCAGGTTATTTTTTGTTGTAATTGTGCAATGAAGAGCAATTATTTGGGGGTGTGCATTTACCACCTGCTGCAGCGAGCCCAGCCCTGCACTTGCACTACCAGCCGCTGGGCTGGAGGGCAGGGAAGCGAGAAGCCAGAGCGCTTCGCTGGAGGGAGCGATGATCCGGCAGGGCAGCAGGCACCCCCTCATCTCTCCTGTTAAAAAGCAGGTGGATAAACAGCGCCCAAAGGCTACCCATAGCCTGACACACAAAGGCGTGCCAGCCCTGCACCTCCCAAAAAAGGGCCAGCAATGAGGTGAGCATCTCAGATGCGCAAAGCTGAGCACAGCGCTGCCGCTCTTGGGGAGTGCGCATCCCGACGTCACCTCTTGCCAAAGGCTTCTCCCTGGAGGGGAAGCCCCAGGAGCACGCAAGAAGGGCATCACTCCAGTGGGAAAGGCATCATATGGGGATTGCTGTCGGTATAGATCCGCTAGATCCCAGTGCTGGCTGGAAAAAAGGGACCTTTGTCCTGGCACACGCAGCAAGAGCCGCGAAGCAGTGCTTGCTGTCAGAGGGCTTGGGATGCAGCAGTACTCCCCTCCTCGAAGCCAACTGGCCAGGGACCCTGGCAGCGGATGCCTCATGAATGTTAGCACTTTGAAGTTGGTGGCCTTGTTTTCTTAAAAGGGCTTGATCTTTTCATGCAGTTAAAAGTAAATAATCTTCCCCATCATGTTGTCCTACTCCCCACCTCAAAATTAAATGAACAAGCACCTGGGCCAAAATATTGTCCAGGACTCAAGAATCTGTCATTGATCTCAAGTTTATACCTCAAATACAAAAACATACACATCTAGCCTAATAACACGTTAGTAAAGTAGCAGCTTCAAGGTTGAACTGAAGTTTGTCCTTGAATCTGATCACAAAGAGGAAAAAAACAAAAACAAAACCACTTAAGCACACAAAAAAGCACCAATGAAAATTTTTAGAGGCACCTGAATTGAAGCGTTCGTCCTATCAGAAAGCTCAGAATTTATACTCCCCAACTACAAGACATGAAGGATTTTACCTATTCCTTAAACCTCTTTACACACAGCCTATGCCTTTTAAACTTTGTTGGCCCCCTACGAAGTGTGAGCGAACAGAGCAGTTAGTAACACGCACTAGCAAAGAAAATTTACGCAGAAGGGTCCAAGATCATTAAAGGTACGAGGCAATGAGATGCACCCGAAACTTCTCAGCCACCCATTTCTAACCAGAGCCTTTTCTCTCCAGCAGCTTGCTTCAAAAGGCTCAGTAAGAGGAGTATCTTGACAGGGGTGCATCACACAGGAGCGATACAACCATACGAGTACACAGAAACCTACGCTACTTCACATTTTCACTTCTAAAGCACCCAACAAATTGTATTGAAAAGAATTACCTAAGCCAAGAGAGTCAGATTAGACTGGAAAGTCATCAGAACTCCAGTAGCCACAAGCTAATTGCTATTACAAGCTTAGCTTTCGCTCTCTAACAAAACAAGTAGCAGACATCTCACCCTTGGAGTGGCAGGCATCAGCCGCATGTCTTTCTGTGTACATCCATCACCTAAGAGGAAAAGGAACATTAGGTGCAGAACTCGGAGAGTACTTACCCTGGGTAGCTTTTTACTTCTGGAAGTCAGGATGTAACCGCATTAGTGAACAGATTTGGCTGCCTTCACTAATCCACTCATTTTGTAGTAAACTTTGCTTTGATGACAGATTCATAAAGTTTAACAACTCCACCTTAAAATAAATGCCACAGAGGGATGAACGAGGGGCTTCTTTAAGCCCCAGTTCCATATTCCGGACAAGGGGATGGGCTTATGATGGATACTTGAGAATGGTAATAGATTTAAAAAAGCAAATGGCAATTTTATACTTGTGTTATGTAATGTTTTATATGTGCGTGGTCTTTCTTAATGTAAAACTCTTGTATTTTTGTGGTTTATATGCAGCAGGACTGATGGCTGTGAGGGTGCACGCTATTTTGTAAAATATTCTTAGCCAGTTTTCCCAAGGAGGACAAACTGAAGTATTCACATTTTCATTGGCTTGTACCTGCATGTACAGTATTGGGGCAGCAAGTGAAGATGATTAAAGCCAGCTTGAAAACTTTTTCTGTGCTTGACTTGAGCTTCACAAAGCATCCAGCTGCAAACCACACATGTAGCTTAAAGCCAACCCTCTCCCCCAAAACAGACAGGTTATGGAGGAGGAAGAAACCTTTTCCTGACAGACTTGGTCCACCTGAAAAGAACAGTTTTTACTGGAGGAAATACCGTAATTAACATGCAAGCAGAGTAACATCAGCTCAAGGCTCACACAATTCAGAGCTCTCTCCTGCAGCTGCACACAGCCAGCCACAACCCTAGGAAAACTGGCCTTCCTGTCTGTTCCTTATGCGACTCCTAAATCCCCCCACCCTTTCCTATTCTGTTACCACTTCTTTAAAAGCTTAAAATGTACCTTTTGAATAGACTTGGTCAGGTTTTATTGAACATTACTGTAAAGCTGCAGTTCTCATAATCAAAGTTCTCCCTGCATCCACAGCTGCAGGAATGCTGCATCTACCCGCACCCCTAAGCTGCAGGTTTCTGTTGTATATAAAACTGTCAACTGACCTGATTTTGCCTCTGCTGAGCCTGGTTCTTTGCACGCTGCCTAGCCTGTAGCTTTCAGGAAAACACTTCTTGCCTGACATTTGGGACACAGCCTTGCTACAAAGCAGATGGAGCTAGTTCAGTTTGGATGTAAGGCTCCCAATCCCAACACCTGAAGTGAACAACTCGCACCAGGGAGAGCAGCATTTAACACAATCTGTTATGCTGTTTTAAAAACACGATAAGTCGGTTGAGGTTTCACTGCAATATTTTATTTGGGAATTTACATATACACAGGATAGAGTAGACCGCAGAAGTCTGACTTCTTGCTCACGCTGATGAGTTTAAGCAGTTGTGTTCTACTGAAGATGAGAAAAGAAATCTGACCCACCTACTTTTTATGCCTAGATTAAAATGCCTAAAGCTAGCTGGGAAGGGGTACCAGAATTACACAGGAACAAAAAAATATGAAAAAAGTATAAATTAGGATGTCATAGTCATTTTAAAAGTGTAAGAAAACTTGCAGTGGGCTCTCAGCCCTTGATAAGTTAACTGTTAGTTCGTTAAAAGTTAAATACATCAATACCACAGATTAGACAGAAAAGCCACTCTGAAGTGCAAGTTTCACATTCCAAACAGCCTGCCCCCACACTGCGCGAGAATCCTGCTTGCTCATGGGGGGAGGGAGAGGGGTCTTCAAATGACTTTGGTTCCAATGAGGGTTGGCGAGCCAAGCACAGCAAGGCCTCAGCTCCAGAGAACGCCGCTTGAGGGAAGAGGTAGCAAGGCTTGCTTGCCCCGGGCTTGGGTTAAAATCCAGTTCCTCAGCACCAAACAAGGTTTCCACCCCTCTGCTAACCAAAACCCCTACTAATACTAGAGTTTAAGTGGTTCTTAAAAGGCCTGAAATTACAGGCAGTATTAAGTACAGATTTCCCAAGTTCCTCAGTCATACCTCTGCTAAGACCCCAGGACTTTAAGTGCTACCCAGAAGCATTAGTGGAGGTTTGTGCAAGGAGGGGGTCCACCCCAGAAGTGTGCATTGACTGTGCTAAATACAGGGGAGCTCATGTTCTGGTCACTGAGGTTTCACCGTGTCTGAAAGGGAAAAGGCAGAGATGGGTCTCAGTTATGGAAAGAGGTTCAGGCTGGGCAGCCAGCCAGAAAGAAAAACCCTGAATGTCTCATGGAGCAGTTTTGAAGAACGGAACAGAAGGCAAAAATGGTCACAACGCAAGGGATCATTTCCACATCTGAGTGCTGAGGGACTGATTGCTTCCCTGGGCACCTCCTCCACCCATTGACTGTCCATATCCCATCATACCATTAGCTCCATAGAAGTTCATCCCAGCCATCTGCTGGGTCATCTGCAAAGGGGAGAAGAGAAAAGTCAAGGCTATGCCAGCCTGCAGCAGTCAGCTACAGTAAAACTCTTGCTCCCCAACATATTAGCCTTAAGCACGTCCTTGTAAAGAGTTACAGTGAACAGAGACTTAAACAAGGCAATACAGCTTCATTTAAGGACACCCTAAAGGCTAGAGTCCACTACAGTCAACCCCAACAAGTTAGACTTACAAAAGCAGACTCCACTCATTCTCAAGCATACACACCTTTTCATCTTATTATAGAATGCGAGCCACTGCAGAAACTTGGTGTGTGCTGTTATTTGACCTTTCTGCTGCGCTAAGCAGCAGCTTAAAACATGAATCACCTACTACTAGAGCTAGTAGCACTCCCTTCTGATTCACACCAGGGTTTTACAGCACCCCCTGCTATACCTCAAATCAGCCTGTGAATCCCCAGCCCAGCTCCTTCAGCTCTAGCAGGACACAGAACACAGATGCAGACTGATGCTACTGGATGAACACAGACCTCCATATCATCCAGCTCACATGAAGCTCTGGTTTTTATGTAGGACACTACAATTTTCTGTCTACAAACTTGCCATTCCTAATAGCCAATTGGTTCCATCTCTCCTTAAATATTTACATGAAGTGAGAGTCAAGGTTTTGCTTTTCCACTTATCCCTAGATACACAAAGATCATTATCTAGAAGTTATTGGCTTCTCAGGTGCATCCCAATCTATCAAGCTGAGGAAGTTCTCACTTCAGCTGATGTTACACTGATTTTTGTTCTCCACCAAGCACCTTGAGACTGCTGAACAAGTTACTGTTTTGTGATCCCTGTTTGCCTGCAGCATCAGTGTGCCTCACCCAGCCCCAGGAGACAGGCTACAAAAGCACAGAAGCCTTCAAGTGACAGCCTAGATTAACTGCACGTGTCTCCCCTGCCCTCCAGCCACCTTTGGGTCAGCAGCAGATCACACCTCACCTGAGTGATGTTCCACTGAAGCTGCTGTGCTGGCTGCACACCATAGACAGGTTGGGGAACTGCTGCCATGCCAGCTACGTAACCAGCCTGCTGCGCAGCCATCATCCCGTTGGGGACACCAATGACAGCTGCCTGCACATTACCCACATATCCGGCTGGGATGGCCATGGGAGTCACCATCCCTGCAGCTCCAGGCTGGGCCATCATCCCCACCGATGGTGCCATCATGCCTCCCATCATGCTGCTGGAGGGGGCCACTCCTGGAAAGCTTGTATATGCTGCTGCGGGATATGCCATCTGAGCTGGGGCCATGAACATTGCTCCTGAAAGAGGAAGAGAAGCAATAAAGGGAAGAACTGTTACATTCACTGTTGGGGCTGAAATGCTGACCTTCAAATCAAAGACTACTGCAATGCTCACTTGGCTATGACATCCAGACTAAGCAGCTCATAATGCTCCTCACCAGTTCTCAAGAAGGACCACCTACATTCCCACATCTCTGCTTGTCAGCTATCAGGACACCCCACCCACTCTGAATTAGTGTACTGCTCTATTCTGAGATCTGTTACCTTGCGCAGGCAGCTGAGGTGTTTGAGAGCCATACAAGGAGAGGATAGAGTCTTTAGAGAGCTGCTTCTTCCCTACTTCTTCCCCTTTGCCTCCTGGCTCAGGGAAGAGATTTAGGTTTTCAGGAACAGAACCGGCACTTCCAGATGTTGGCATAGAACCAGTGACCTGAGAAGGAGACAGCACAAGTGCCACACCTGCATTCAGCACTGAGGGAAGACAGAGATCATTGTCTCCTCATTCAAGCATCTACCTCTTTGGCAAGCACTGACATTCCCTGCTTACCTTCCTGGAGTCAGAGTTCGATGCCACTGATGCAAAAAGATCAAGATCCTTCTCTAAGCTGCTAGGCCTGCCATTTGTAAGGGTGCTTGTCACAGGAGCATCTGGGAGAGACAAAGCTGTGATGGATGGTCACGCAGATGGCCTCAGGCTGAGGAGCAGCCTCCTTGCCAATTAAGCAGTTTGTACATATGCCACAACCCAGTGACCTGACCTGTAACCTACTTCAGCCAGCACATTGCCAGCTCTTCACTCTCCCTTCTGGTGAAGAGAAGGAATTGGCTCTGGACCAAGGAAGCACACTGTGCCATATCTGTCCTATTAACCTCAGAGTAGCCAGGAGCCACATGGTGTCTGGAGACCACTATGTGCTCCTGTAATATACAGCCACTGCACTAGCATAAAGGAAAAGAGATGTTTCTGTTGCAGTGTGAGTGCCCTGCTTGGGTTTCACTGGAGTAGTTTAAGCAAAACACTCTAGTATTCCTATCAGATATTATTTACCCAACATGGAAATGAAATACTAAAAGGTCACTGAATTCACAAGACCAAAGATGGCACATAGGATGATTTTCAGCGCAATAAGGTTGGAGAGGCTCTTACCAAGTCCTAGCAAGTCCACAACTGGCTCAGTAGACTTAGGAGAACTTTTTCTAGACTGCTGTGTTTCTTCTTTCTTTTGAGGCTAGGGAAAGAACACCAGTAGTCTCGTTTTTACTCTGATACATTAGAGGCTTTAATGAGATTAAACCTTTAAAAATCATTTTTTTTTTTCCAGTGAACCAAAGTGCTTTGAAAGTGAACAAAATTTCAGAGCAAGTATTACAAAGTTGTTTTACTGTCCCATTACATTGGAACCCATTGTTAAATTTAAGCACGCTCTAAACTAGGAAAAATAACAGTTCAAGTTGGAAAGCTAAGCGGGGAGTAGCTGGATTCCAATCTGCTCTGCACTGCAAGGCAGAACACATCTGCTCAGTATCTGCCTGAGCAGTGGAAAACAAGCTACTACCATCAGTGTGAGTCAACGCATCCACTGCTATGACTGAGGCCTGAAAAAATGCTTCCATATGAAGCTGGATTACCTCCGTTCTGCTCGAGAGAAGTCTTTACAATTGATCCATGACCATGCCTTTTGGTCTTACCATTTTCACCTTCTCAAAGATGATAGGTTCCAGTTTTCTTTCTGATACTTGTTCATTACTCCTTTTCCATTTGTCATCCTTCTCTTTCTGCAAAGAAAAACACTGACATGAGGTCAAAGTTCACATCACGCAATGAGAACATTAATAGAGCTTTACATGCTGTTACCAACCTAAAAAACCTCAATCTTTTGCTCATTTCAAACTCCTAGCAAGCTACCCATCCAGCAACACAGATATAGCTGAAGACCTATATTTGAAATTAGTCCTGCTCTGACCTTCAAAGGTCCCTTCCAACTTAAATTATTCTCTGCAGAATGACTGAATCTGATCAGCCTTGTAGAAGTTAGTCACTAATATAGGAAATTTAAGCCTGTCTATTTTCATACACTCACTGCTTACTCATGAGACAGACCTACACCTAACACATACTCAAGCTTTTGTAGAAGTGATTAGGAACCAACCCTAAACGCGTTGATGTCAATACTTCGGTCCATGTATTTCTTCTTTTCATATTTATCACGAATGAAGCCCTCCACAGCTCTGCAAGAAGCTTGTTAAAGACAAATGATTCAAGAATGAAAGATTTGTGTAGCTTTGTTTGACATGTGGATACAAGGTACAAGCTGTAACTAAATTTATGACTGTCTAAAGAGCATTTCTAGCAGTAACTTTCTTAAAGTAATTTAGTCTTGGATCCAACTACTTTAGCTACTCAATTTTTGCCCCTTTGGACTATTCCAAGCATGACAATGCTATAAAAGGTACATTAAATCAGGGCTTAATTCCTACATGCTTTTTTCTTTGATGTGTATGCTCTTAAGTGATGTTCAGAGTAAATACATGTCATCAGCTCAAGAGAGTGGTCAGAGAAATGGATCTGATGCATGCAAGAGCACCTCAAGCACCAGCTTAAGACTAAAACTGAGGAGAGAGGTGCTCCTGTGTTTTAGGTTCATAACACTATAACCCCATTGTATTGGCTACCTAGAAGCCCTTCTGTAAGGGAAAAGTACAGCTTCATTTTTCAGAAGCGTTGAACCTTTTTTGCTGTCTCCACTGAGGATTTTAAATGCTCAACATTTCTGAAAGTCAACCCTCCTATTTGCCACAGACCCTGAAGTGCATCTCACTCAATAGCTTAGGTTGTAACACTCATGTTCCAGTTCTCCACCTTCATAGCTCAGAAGCAATCCTTCCAGCTCTCTTCTACTTTGTTTTGGAAGCAAGCTGCCTGGGACTGCAGCAATGCCAGAGGGTGCCTAGCTAGGAACTTGTTCTCACAGCTGAAGCCCAAGCACATGAAGTTAAGCCTCCTGTGCAACAAGGGCAGCTACTAAGCAACAAGATGAAAACTCTCCATGTTTCCCCAGCAGCAAAGGAAGAAAGGATGCTGATCTGTTTGAGGTCGCCTGAAGTTCTCTGGCAGGAAGGCTTCGTAAAGACGATTTGCTTTTCCATTCCCCATCTCTTGCATGCACTGCAATTCAAAAGAATTCATAAACAGTTTCACAGACATTAAAGCTCTTACACCAACATGCCAAGCTACCAAGCAAGAATCTATCAGTGTTAACTAGGAAGTGTGTGCAGACTTTTGAAGTCTGGTCTGCACATGAGAGCTATTCTTCAGGCTTTTGGTGCAAGCCTACCAGCTGGGAATCCCTGATGCAGCTATGACCCCTGTAGAATTAGTCAGTCCGGAGTCTAATCTAACCCAGCCTGATATCTTCTTGCTTCACTTCCCACCATTTTGGTCTCTTCAGAGACTATTATCTCCCACCTTACAAAGCCCCACTAACACAACAATCCATTTGTTTCACTTGAATTACCTGTATCTGTTCTTGTGTCCATTGGTCAAGATTGACAGATTTTACCCTGGATATATGAACTCCTAGGTTCCTGTGGATCCCAGCACAACGAATACAGATGAATACACCAATATTCCAGGATGCCCATCGTGGCCCTGCAAAGAGATACAAGCGTTTCACACCAGCCAGTCAACCCGTAGTTACCTTGAGCAACTGAGAAACTGCACCAAGTGAACTGGGACCGAAGAGTCCAGGTTAGGAGCTCAAATTAGACAACAGCAGGATGTTTAAAGATCATCTGCCAGTGATTATAGTTAGAACCAGTATTTTATTACCTCCTTCTTCCATTTTGAGAGCTCTACACAAAATAAACAATTCTAAGGGGAGGAGGGAATAAAATAAGCATTCAAACCACCCAAGACTACAACCCCCAATTTCCCCTTGCTTAAGTCATGGCAAAATAAGCCTGTTCCTGCTGTAACACTGGAGAACCTTTCCACCGCAATAGGGTTATCTGAGAACCAGCACCAGAATATCCACTACTGCTCTAGGAAAAGCAGCATAAAAGATAAGGATTTGCACCAAGTCTTCTCTGTTGGTCTTGTGCAGGAAGATACAGCTGAGTAAGGAGAGCAGCATGAAGCCCAGTACTCTGAGCCCCAGGTCTGATCCTGGCGCAGGACTGATGAACAGTTCACTCCTCAGTTTCTACAGCTCCGACCAGATTCGGTTTGCATGCGGCTTTCAGACAGGCAGGAGAGCACCGAGGTGTAGAAGGGAGATCATGCCAGGGAAAAGAACCAAAGGGAAGGATTAACGAGCTGCTTTACTCACTGCAGGCAGTTCTCTGAAGGAGAGCTGGCAGCACATCACGCAGGGGGCGAGGGGCTCCGCAGCCCGGCACAGCACTGCCACTGCTCGCAGCCCCCTCCCCAGCTACTGAAACCCTCGGTCCCACTGAAGACCAGCTTTGGGAGCAGCCCACTGCAGTGCAAGACAAGCAGGTTTTAATACGAGATAACCTGGCTGGAGCTGCCAGCTGCGTGGTTAACACAGCTTCCACTGTGGCTGGGTATCGCACCGCACCATGAGCCACAGCTAAGCCGCATCCTGAATAAGCACTGAGAGCCCCCAGCTCTGGAGCAGAACAGCTTTAACCAGAGCCGATGACAGCCTCTCACTACGGAGGGGGAGAGCTCCCCATTTCCCTCCACCTGTCCAGGAGCACGAGGTGCACTTTTACTGCTACAGGAGCCAGATAATAAGAGGTGCTGCCCCAAGTCAAGCTTCCTTGCTGACATCCCCAATTAGCACAGCTGTTTGACAGCACAAATCATGCAAGTCCTTTTAGAGGGACTACAGGCATTACTGCAGATGAGTTATTCTGCCTTTCCTTGCCATAGTTAAAATAGCAAGCCTCAAAGCAAATGATACTGAAGTGGGAGGAGGAAGAGGGGGAAAGTGTAATTTCAAAGCCCTAGAAAAGCAGCACTGTATTTAACCACCATCTAGCATATCCAGAAAAGTTAAACTTAACTCCTATTTACTGGGGAAGTCCAGAGCATCCTGAGGGATTTAATGCTAATAAGGCAATCACTGGCTCGTGGTCCCTTCCAGGGCAAAGGATGCAACCTCTAACTTATCCCCAGAAGCATCTCTTGCAGCTACCTGATTTTATTTAATGTTTAAAAAGGCTTTCCTAAGTTTTCTGGCCTGTCCCAACATTGCTTTCTGCTTTTTCATTAGATGTGGCCCTCTGGAAAGACATTAGTTTAACGATGCAGATCAAAGTCATTTCCCTGCCTAGGAACAGCTCTTGGTGAAGACCTTAACAGAAGTATCCTCTTGATTACACCTCAGTTCCTGTGTGATATCTACACAGGCCTAGGAGCGATTAAATAGAAGAGGCCCCTACTGTTAGCACCCCCTCAGTATGCCAGTCAGAGCAATGCACGGAAATAAATGGTCTGTGGCTTGTTCAGTGTTATGCCTGTAGGCCAAGGTGAAGCCAGGAACTCTGATCCTCCATTTGATTTATTTGGTGGCCTTCTCTCCCAGATAGACCCTGTCTCATCTTAACTGTTCTAGTGAAACTGTTCTCAACTGAAAACTATAATGTGAAAGACTGATGGCAGGATTAAGCACGAGATTCAAGGTTAGATTTAAACTCTAGATATATTTAGCCTTTATAGGACTAAAAGGATTAACAGTCAGCTAGATACTGCATCGGGGTTGTAGTAATCAGCTTAAGTTTGTCACATGGGCTAGTTCAAGCCCCTGCAGCCTCCTACCCTGTGACACTGGATGAGAATGACTCAGTGGTGCCCATCCCGTGTTAGTGTCACCCAGCTGTGGTGCAGGACCTGAACCAGCAAGGGCCAGGTCCTGGGATAACGGCTGGCCATCGCTGCAGCTGGTGGGTGCCAGCTCTGGAAGACACCAGCGGAGAAGCAGCTCCATCATGCTAGGGAACATTTAAACATACGGAGGATTTTTGAAAGCCTCCTAGCAGCTAGCACTTGGCCTGGTGGTGAGTGCAGTATCACACAACGCAGGGAGGTTGTCCTCAGTGGTGGCAGCCTGCTCACAAACACGTGCTGGTGTGCAGCAGATACCTGGGCAGCTCCAAAACGCTGCCTGAGGTCCGTAGCACGCTCTGCGAGGAGCAGGACTTTGAATTCCAGATCTGAGCGCTCCATGCCGTGGGACACGGCCGGCGATTTCTTCAGCCCAGCGTTCTATCAACACAGCAATAAATGCTCAAAGAGGAACAAGATGTGGCAACGCCCCTCCAGCGTGCAGGGCTACGCTAAGATAAGCGGCTGCACAAGAGGCAGCGGAGGGTGGACGCAGCAAGACCGCGTACAGCAGGCAGAGAAGGGCTCTTGAACCATCAGCAATGAGCAGAGCGAGCAGCAGCAATAAGTCAATGAGGTTTGTGCAGCTGAATCGGAGCCCAGATAGCTTTGTGCTGGGTGAAACTGCCATCTGGCACCCTGGGCAGCAGGGAAGGTCACTTAACTCTGAGGTGGTCAGGCTTGGGGGCAAGGGGATGGCTGCAATGCCGATGTAAACACGGCTCCCGCTTCCCCCTTTTGAGGCCACAGCAGAGGAACTCGCTCTAGAAATCGCATGAGGAAGTGCCCAGCAGAGATCTGGCAGCGGAGAACTTGGTACAGTCATTTCCCCACGGTTTCACATGCTATTTTCAAGGTGACTGACTTGCAAAAAGCCCCAGGTGAAAATATTTACGGAAGCAAGTACAGCCATATGTTACAGCACTGAACTTCCCGAAAACTAAACTGAGCTGAAAACTGCACAGAAGTTAAAGCGATGAGCGCTGACAGAAGAGCCAGGATGCTTTTGTAAAAGCTAAAGGCACAACTTCTCGGAGAAAAACATCGTTTAGATCAGCAAGTCGCTTCAGAGACCACCATCTCCACCTCTGGACACTCCTCGATGCCCACCAGCGGGCACAGGACACAGGAGCACTCTGCCCTCAGGAACTTCGGCCCTCGCATGCCAAAGGTTTTAAGGCAAGGCTCGCAGAAGCGTGTGGCTTATTAAACCACTAGAAAGAAACATGAAAGAAACTGGTCCTTGCATGAATACACTCACTAACATCACAAAAATAGTTCCCTTTAGGCTGGCATCCTCACAGCTACCAGATGGCTTTAGAGCTTCAGGCCCAAATGAAAACTCACTTTCCATATGCAAAACTAAGTTTGCTGCAATGACAACTGGCAGCAGACATGCAAGCCTGGTGCTGCAGTCACTCTTGTTTCAGTATTACGTCTAATTTTAACATTCATGGGAAGCAAAGCAAGTTCCTTAGCACTAACCAGAGCTGGGCATTGCTTATTCGGTTCTGATTAATCATCTCATGCCCCTGCGCAGTGCCTCAAATAGGCACAAATCCTTCCCGGAGAATGCCAACCACTTGCAGAGGAACAAGAGATTAAAGGAAAAGGCAGTCTCAATAAGAACAGGATTCTAATCAAAGCAGATTCAAGAGCTTGGCTAAGCACTCAGTTCCAGCACAATGTTAAGGCTGGATGAGACCACCTTCGGGTATGTTCCTAGCCCGGGACTGGTTGCAGGGAGATCCCAGTCAGCCCTGTCATTTAAGAAAGCTGCATCGAATGCCTGATGGCACATTTCTAAGCGAGGATGCGCCCCCATCCAGAACAGACTAAGAGCTGTGCGAGAAGCTCTGCTACCAGTCAGTGCTTCCATGAGCCAGTTCCACGGCCTGTTTTATATCCCAGCATGTCAAAACAAACACTGCATACCAAGCTGCCCATACCAGCTTAAGTTAGCACCCACGCCTGAATCATTAATGCCTACAAGGACTGTCTGAATGATCTGACCTTATTGAAAAGGCTCCCAATTCCCTTTAAAACCCCAGCCCAGCCTGGCTAGTACACTTCACACCACGCTGTAGCCACTTGCTGAAAGTTCACACCCTTGAGTGCTTTTAATCGAGGAACCCCAAGGAGATTCACTCCTCGCCCTTTACTCAGCCATTACATTTTGGCTCAAGCTACTCGTGCAAGTTTCTTCAGTAATAACCCTCCAGAAGGCATTTAAAAATAAAACAAATTGGCTGCAAAGCCACTGCTCTTTTGAGAAGGGGGGTCAGGGAAAAATAGATGCTTTCAGAGGCAGGAAGGAGAGCACACAGCTATTCAAAGCCGAATGAAATATTCTTAGTACAAACAATCATTTGACTCGCGGGCTCCCTGTCTGCAGGCGATCCAGCAAAAGCCCAGCTGTAACTGGGAAATGTGCCTGCCAGGCCCATTGATCCCAGCTAACACTACTACATGTGTTGAGCTCCAGCATGGCACTGCCACCCCCGCTGCACACGCAGGGGAAGGGGATGTGGGAAAAGCTCCTTGGAGAGGGGTAATCCCAGCGAGATGACATCCGCATCCTCCCCTACAAGCCTTCACCAGCACTTGGAAATTTCTCATTGAGTCAAAGTTGAAAAGCCCTACTTTTTGCAGAGCCAAACGAGGAAATAGCCAAGTATCCAAGAGCTTCCTTTGACTCGTGGTTTCCTCATTCTGGAAAGAGATTGCTTAATGACTTACTGAAATTCATTCCGTTCATAGAAAAGCTATGACAAAAAGCTGTGTTACAAAACAGCTTCCTCTGTTCTGCAGTCAAGTGTTCAGATTATTTGGGGAAAACAAGGTAAATTCTGCTGGCAAGTGAACAGGACAGTTAAACTCAGCTTCAAGATCTCTCGATTATGCTAGGCAGCTATTAACACAGGCTAGCGTCCTTTTGTTTTGTTTTCCTCGAAATAGAGGATTGCTATAGTAATTACAGGCCTTAACCATTCTTTGCATGAACAAAGAAGAGCCAAAGGCATCTACAGTGGTTGAGACTATTGCTCCAGACAACAGCTTGGAGCTTTGCCTTTAAATTCTTCTTAGCTACATTATCAGCAACCAGCAGACTTTCCCCAAACTCCAACGTCTGCTAGAGGCACCTTACTGGCCAACTTGCATCAAGCAGACTGCTTGTGGCTCGGTTTTCTCTCCAGAGCAGGCTGTGAAGCTTCTGCAGGTTACCAAAATGCCTAACATTCAAGTGCCTGGTGGCCCTGACGGCAGTTACACAGCAGAAGTTGACCTGCTGTTCCCAGAACACCGGATCAAACGCTGAGTAGCGGTAAGCTTGCAGAAGAAGCCTTCAACACAAGTCTTATCGTTGTTACCATCTTGTTCTCTGAAGAGGTGCTGTGATGATACAGGCGCAGACAGAGCAAGGTGGAGGAAATTGAAATGGCTGCTGTGAACAGCAGGGTGGGTCCTTCCTGCTGTTTTAAGAAAGTGATGTTTATTGCTTCAGTAGATAAACCGTGAAAGCAACAATTTCAAGCAGATGCTATAATAAGAATCTATGCAAGACAACTGGTTAACATTACCAACACTGATGGCAACACAGCCTAAAGCTATACAGAATCAGTGAAGTCCCATGGCACCCCAATATTTCCTGTGGAGGTCAGCACAGAAAGAGTCCTAACAGAGAGATGGTCAACATCAAATATCAGGACTCCAGTGTTCCTGAGACTTGGTAATAAATGTCTGGTCACTGGGGTCTGGCCAGAGCTCCACACAGGTCAGCCTAGAAGTTGCTGGTGTAAAAGCAACAGCTTTATTTCAAGGAGGCCCGAATCTCCATGAAATGAAAAAACACTTAGGTATTAGATAAACACCGCCCCTGTGCCCAAGTGCATGTGTAAACAGAGCAGCAGGATGGAAATCATACTTTGCGCCATCAAAATTCAGCTTAGAATTTTTCCAGCATCAAATTGGCTCATGCAGCTGTAATTTTTTTTTTTTTTNGATTTGGAGTCAAAGCCCTTACTGTTGCTGCTAATATAGTCTCAGCTTCTGGGCCACTTTTGCTACAATGAGAACCTGTTCAATACCTAGAGCTAGAAATGAACTCCTCTTCCCTCTCGGTCACCAAAAAGGACTTGACATTCATAACCGAAGGGCACAATCTGGCCAGCATGGAAAGGCATGTGTTGACAAAAGCAGGGGTGAGCAGTTTACCAAGGCACTGTGAAAGGCCAAAGGCAGCACAGGTAAACCCAGCTTCACAGTCAAAGGAAGCTTCGATCCAAGACAGCTTCTCTTAAAAGCTCCAACTTCTGTCCTACATTTCCTGGTGCACACGAAGTAACCACTATCCTGGATGAACCTGAAGGAGACTAAAGCTATTCCTGCTTCTCTAGCTGCTTTTGATAACCTACTTGTATTTTGGAAGATGAGTTACCTCTAAACCAGAGGCATTTTCTGAAGAGGCTGGCACAAGCTCCTGAATGTGTTTGCTACCTTATATAATTATCTGGCAGTTACTATAGGAACAAACTTCCACTAAAGTTGCAGCTATGACTGGAGAATCACATGGCATTTTTGGACCCTTAATTTACACCCTTTGCTATAGCAGCCACTCACCACACTTTGGCTCTCCACAGATGGGTCGATACAGCTGGTAGAGAACAACAACAGCATTAAAATAGACACGGTTTGCCAAGATGCCCTCTACTCGGAGGATTATCTTTGTTATCTATTTCTGTCAGATGTAGAGACATGCATCTCTTTGTGACTCAGCTCTGCATATCTTTTCTTAAAGGATTTCTTCCAGTAACTCTTTACTAATCACAAGTGAGTTCCAGAATAAGTCCCACTCGAGCAGCTGATGCTTTCTTCCAGATTTGCAGCTTGGATGGGAAGCTACAGCAACCTACCCCTTCACGCAGGTGAGCACAGGGGCCAGGCTCCCAGTTCAAGCTGGGTTTCCCTCCCAGACAGGGTCCCACACCATGGCAGCACCACGCAGACCTCCGAGACAAAGATCACTAAAGGATAAAGCGAGTCTCATGGGCAAAGTTCATTTCTGTGGGCGCTCACACCCACTTGGAGCCAATGCTGCTTTATGCAGCAGACTGTCTTCCTCCCGGCCCTGTCTTTAGAACAGTGCAAAAGCAGCAGCACTCATTAAGATAACTGCAGAATATTATGACCACAGGTAAGAATTAAAATGAATATACATACAAGCACATATGCATCCCTTCTGGCAAGTTTCCATTAAGACTGAGCTTTTCCTAATGCAAGATTTTCTAAGGCAAGTTGAGAAGCTTCAGTCCTACAACTCTGATTTTTGAAGCCCATTGCAAGCAAACAGTATGCATCACTATCCACTGCTCAGTTTTCCCATCATGATTATTTTTCATCGTATGCTAGTTTCAGACAAGTATTAAGAAGCTACTCTTCATATTGCTTTTACTGAAAGAAGTCAGCTGTGATTCAGTAGTCTTCTCTGCTCTTGGAGGATTTGAGTCACAGCAGACTTTTTGTTGAATATTACCAACATATTTTATATTAATAACAGATTAGCTGGATTAAACCAACTGTAATATGACTAACCCCCCATTTTATTGGAGGTCACCCCTCCTTAAGTGTACCTGCTCTAGCCACAAGCTTCTTATCCTACTCTTCCTGTTTCCCAACAGCTTCCCATCCTATCCAGCATTTAACTACCTCGTCACAGGTATTTGCAAAGTCCCATCCCTCTTTCCAAAATAACTACCTGAAGCATTAGATCAGGGTTCAGGCTATGTTCAGCAACAAATAGTTTTCCGACAAATCACTCAAATTACAGGAAGGGGTTGATTGCGGCATGGAACCCACAGTTCTCACAAGACAAGGGACGAAGGGAAGAGTCAGACAAACCAGGAGGAGCACAGGGCAACCTTAACTGATGAACAGCTAGAGCGGTCCTCGCTGGTGCTCCCTGTGGAGGAACCTGCCGTTCTGACGCCAACGAAACCGGATCCAAGGAGCCTGTTGGATAGATAGGACTGGAAGAGCGGAGGGGAACGGTTTGGGAGAAGGAGAAAATCAAACAGAATTAGCTATAAGTTGCACAGGTTCAGCACAGAGCTTTAGAGTCAGAAATGCAAAGAATCCAGTTAATTTAAGTGTTACTCAACACAGGACAGCTTCCACTTACTGGAAGGCACCTGAACACTTAGGTCAAGTCCAATTTTCGTGATTACACCACTTCCTTCCTGCGTCTGCATCACAGCTCCAGCCTCCAGGCTCACACTGATGTTTGGTAGCCCAGCTTTTGACAAACCTTCAGAGCAGCCAGACTGCCTGACAGTGACAGCTTTACACACGTGAAACCACAACAGCAACACAACTGCTCTCAGAAGGCCCTTTGCCACAAGAAATGCACCGATAGAAAAGATCCCGCTCTCCAACGACTTGTTTCTCTTTTAAGGCATTACACTCAAGCAATTCATACAGCAGCAAAGGCCTTCAGATAAAGAGGATTATGACAATTCAATCCCTCCAGCTTTTAGTGAAGACACCCACCCTACCACCTTGGCCACGCTGGGCAGTCCCGAGGGCAGAGCTGCGTCATTGCAGGGGGTGCTAGGGCTCCACACTGCAACACTGCTTTTGGTCATTAGTGTTAGTACCCTGACAGCATTCACAGCAGGGCATGAAAACCTTTGATAGTGCTTGCAAGGGGAAATCTGTTCTGTTCGTGCCTAGCACTGCTAGATTATGTCCTGAAAGGCTGCCACCAAGCTCAAGCTGGTTTGTTCAAGTAATGGAAGACCCTTCTCATATACACAGAAGTTTTCCCCCTCAAGCTCAGCTGCCAGAAAGCGCTCTAGCCATGCCCTGCTTCAGCACAAGAGGCATTTACTACCTGTCTGTTCTCTTTTGATCAGATCACCCACTTTACCCACAGTTAACACTGGCAGAAGCTTCGCAATGGAAAGAGGAAGAAGCGGGCCAGAGATCTCACCCCGCTTCCTCCAAAACAAGAGCCTCGAGGCACTGCGCAGTGTTTATTGTTGCAGAAGCAAAAGCCACCCCGAGCTCGTCTCCCCAGTTTCCCCGTCCTTTTCTTGCCTCCCACAACTTAGACCTGGACATGGGCAGCTGCGTGGAGAAGCCCTGAGGGAAGCCACTGGGTTCGCGTTTCTCCTTTCATTCTTACTGTGTAGCTCCCACAGGGCAGCTGCGCAGAAGCAAAGCCTTGGAAAGAGTGACATGCACTGAGGAAGTTACTTGAATCCCAAACACACAAGGGAAGGAGAGTAGAGCAGATTAACTAGCTTGTCTCCCCTCATCACACTCATGGATGCAAGCTGGACCAGGAATTGCTCCTTGCCCCACCTGATGGAAAGCGAGCAATAACAAGCACTCAAGGACCTTCTCTAGGCAATCACCAAGGACAAGAGCAGGACACGCAGCTGTTTATCACTGCAGCAGAGCAAACAAGACAGTGTTTGCTTCACCAGTCCCAGAGCATGGGGCCCAGCCGCTAGCCACCAGAGACCTGACGTTCCTGAGAACCAGACTTACACTAATGCTGAGAATTTCTGTAGAGGTATGAAATCAGGTGGGTACATACAATTACTGCAGCTGACACCAGCAGGTACTGAAATCTCATTTAGTTCTGTATATAGAAGTAGAAAAAATACAGTAATGAAACCCAGCAAGTAGTTAGGTCATTGGGAACAGGCATAATGGAAGTGTGGGTGGCATCTGAACAGTCTCTGCTTATGTGTCATGCTGGCTTTGAAACACTCAGATCAAGCAGCAAAACACTACAAGATCCAGTAACTTCAGCATAAAGACGGAATCAAAAGCCAGTGTTTTATTGTAAGACTGCCTTCATAGGTGCTGTGTGAGCTGCCAGGTTCTTACTCTGCCCTCAACTTTGTTGAAACTCATACAAAAATCCTTATGACATTGAACACAAGCTGTCTGACAAAGGAGGGAGCCTCCAGCCAACCCCCCAACACCATTTACTGAGTGACCCAATTTCAGTGGTGACCTTGGCAAATTACTACTCCCAAAACTCAGCTGCAGCACCAACACCTGTATTCAAACAAGGATACAAAAAGCCTACTCTGATTGTATTGCAATAGCTTGCATATGAGAAGTTTAACTTTTGCAAGAAAGAGTGAAGATTATTTCAGACATCAGATTCTCCATACACGTACATTCATTCCTCTTATACCTCAGCTAGCGTAGCCAGAGTTGCAGTTGACTAAAAACAGAAAACAGTCAATTGTACAGAAGCACAGCCATTCTTTCAGGTAGTACTGGAAACATCGAGGGAAGCCATCTGGAGCCAGCAAATGCCACGTGGGCTCATTAGTGCAGACTTGCACAGAGTTTTAGTTATTAAGAACCTGCATATCAAATAAAATGTGCTCTTTACTCTGCACAAGTACACCTGGCGCTCATTTCCACACAGAAAGCAGAGCTCTGCAGTTACTTGCAGTAGCAGTCAGCACTAACATCAGGCCTTGCCATCGCCAAAAGCCAGCTCCAGCAACTTGCCAGGAGGGCACCACCGCAACAGAAGCGCAGCCCAGCAGGATGCTTCGGCTGGCACCAGCCTGGCGAGCTCACTGTGCGTACTCCTGCAGCCAGGAACTCTGGATATTGCTCTCTGGAATGAGAGTTCACATCTCCATGAGTCTCATTAGGACAGCAGAAAATTATTTTGCCAGATTACCGGGCAGAACTCAGTACAACAGAAGGCTATTCTCCAAAAGAGGTCCGAGGTGTTTTCCCAGACACAAGCAGCTTCCAGCTTTGGTGGTAATGCTCAACTGTACACTGACTTATGCATTAGTGAGTGGAATACTGCATTTCCAGGATGCACTATCAACAGAAGCAGCTTCATAACAATATCAAAACAAGTAACCAGGAATTGCGATGAGAATTTGTTTCCCTATTGTGTACATTATTGTCTCACGCCTCAAAAGACGAGATAAGACAGCTATTTCTGCCCCTGGCACTGGCATTAGGAGCCAAGAGATAAGAGATTTGCAAGCAAGAACATTCTGCTCTCTGCCAACAGTACCACGTTCAGCCTACGTGGTCAAGCAAAGCCAGGTGTGAAAGGCTGCCAAGCCACGCCACCGCCGAGACACGGCAGGCTGTTACTATGAGGTTACTACATGTTGGGCTTCTTCCCCCAAACAGCCCACAGAGCCTAACAGCGAGCAGGTTTGTCAGCGGCAGGTGAGGCAGAGCAGCTGAAGGCACAGCTTCACAGCACCACTAACACTGCTTGGCAGCTTTTAGAGGTCACTCTGCAGTGTGCCAGCCTCCTGCCCGCAGATGGACACAGGGACCCCGCACCCCGAGTTCATTTATTGTGGCTGTTGGGAAACAAGCCCCAAGTCCAGACTTCCAGATCATTAGAACAGCTCATTGAAACAGGATTGCACATAGGCACGGGCACCACCTTAACCTTTTCGCTATGGGAAATGCTTCCCTCTCCCCGCAGGGAGCTACGGGAAGGCGCCTGCATCGCCGGGGAACGAGTCGGGGTTGTTTCGCCCCTGTGCCGCCTGGAAGGCACACCTCCACGCCGGCCGTCCTCTCTGCCCCCACCGCCTCCTGAGGACGGAGGGAGGCGCAGCCCGCCGGGACCCAGCGGCAACGGAAGCCCACGACGCCGTGGGTGCCCCCGGCTCAGCTCCAGGGCCAGGCGGCGGCCCCCCCGCAATCACGCCGGGCCTTCCCCCACCGGCACCGGAGGCCGACGAGGTCCCGCCGCCAGACCTCAGGCACAGCTCTGGAACCAAGTTCGTGCTTATTTTATTTTATTTTAACCCCTCCCTAACCCCCGACCTCCTGCTCGCCCCCACAGGCTGCCCGGGCACCGCCGCCTTCCCCCGCTGCCCGTTCTGTAGGAACCGAGCCCCGCGCACAGCCGCGGC
>VXAA01000914.1:102466-117770 GCA_013399115.1 Anseranas semipalmata
GGAGCTTGGGGGTTTGGGGGGAGCAGGGGATGGACATGTGTCAGCGCGTAGTGACGTGGGAGGCACCTGGAACCACGTAACGCTTCCCAAATGACACTCGTGTCCCAGAAGGGCCCGGGGCTCGGCGGTGTCGTGGCACCCGTGTGCCTCGGGCGCGAGCAGAAATGGCCCCGCGGCTTCAGGAACGGTGAGGATCCGGATCTGCGTGCCTTGAAACCAAGGTTTGCAGCCGGAAGGATTTGGGTTGAAAACGCAAGGTTTCGGTGGAAGCGCTCCCCTGCCCGCCGACCCGCGGGGCAGCTTCGGCTGCTCCTGGAGGAACTCGGCCGGGGGCACGGAGGCAGAGACAGGAGGCCAGCCCCAGCGCCTCTCCTGTGCCTCCCCGGTCCCGGCTGGGCCGGGGGCTGCTGAGGGCCCCAAGCACCCCACTGGTGAATCAGCCTGCGGCGGTTCTCGCCGCGGAGCCCTCCGTGAGGAGGAGGAGGAGGAGGAGGAAGGAACTCTGGCGAAGATGAATCATCCCCGCGCCTCCTGGGAGGCAGCGCATCCGGGGGGTGGCTGCCAGCGCCGGCGGGGGCGAACAGAGGGAACCGGGCATGGGGATGGGAGCCGGCGGGGGGGCGGCAGTGCGTTCCCCCGGGGCCACGGGCCTCCTGCTGCCCCCTCCCCTCCCAGCGCCACGCTGGGGGCTTGCTGGGGACCTGTGGGGCGGCCGCCACGCCTGGGGCTGCACCGGGGCTGAGCCCAGCACGGGGCCTCACGGGGCAGGAGTGGGGTCAGGCACACCAGACCCACGGGGCCGCAGACCGCCTGCCCCCATCCCCATCTCACAGCCCCTCGTCTGCATCAAAGCCCCCTTTGTGCCACCGGTGCCACCCCCCCGCCACCGTCCAGCCTGCGCAGCCCAAAATAGCAGCGCGCTCACCTGCGGGGGGGCCTGCGCCTGCCCTCGCCTCCCGCTGCTTCATATTAATAAGCCCCTTCCTCCTCCTCCTCCTCTTCCTCCTCCTCTTTCTCCCCGTCCCGCCGCGCAGTCCAGCGGCCGCCCCGGAGCGCAGCGCGACGAAGCCCCCGCCGCTCGGTGCCGGCCGCCCCCGCCATGGCCAGCCCCAGCCTCAGGCTCTGCCTGCTCCTCCACGCCGCCTGCCTCTGCCTGGCCCAGCTCGTGAGTCCTCCGCCCGAGCCCCCCGTGCTGCGCTGGGGTGTGGGGAGGTGACAGGGGACGGTCCCCGTGCCCACCGGTGCTGATGCTGGCTCGCGGCACTGCGCACCCCTGGGACCTCCAGCTTGTTCCCCCAGCAAGCTCGCTTTTCCCCTGTGCCCCAGGCGGGATCCCCATCCCCATCCCCACCTCTCTGTGCGCAAAGCTCCTCCAGCTCCGTGGGACAGGGACAGGGACAGGGACAGGGCTGGGCAGCGTGGCTCAGACTTTGGGACTTGTTAGCTAACCCCTCCGTCATCCCCTCGGGACAGGAACAGGGGATTTCTCCACACTCCCTCCCCAGCAGCCTCCAGATCTTTTGCTTCCCATCACCTGGGAAATCGGGTGTTTGCTTCTGCTTTGCTGGGACATGCTGCAGAGCCAGGCTGCGGGGGCTCCATGGGGGCTCAGCCCCTCCGAGGGCTCTGCAGGGGCGATTGGAGGGGAGCGGGGTGCAGGGGGCCAGGGGTCCGGAGTCCTGGGGGGGGCAAACTTACCCAGCGGCAGGATAATACAAATCAGAGAGAAGTGACGGGACCTCGGCTCCTCAGAACGAGTGCTGCGAGCAGTTCCCTCCTGGGGTCACACTGAGCAGAGAAAAGCTCTCACTGCCCCACAACGACAAAAATCAGATTTGTAGGACAGAAGGGGAATGTTTGGGAAAATCTCCCCATCTGGCTGCCTGCCTGCATGGATGGCGCAGAGCTGGGGGGCCCAGCTGCCTCCCCAAAACAGCCCCGCGATGCCCACGGGCTTGCGGTTGCAGGGTCTGCCCCGGGGAGCGGGCTCCGGTCAGCAGCAACTGGGACGTGGGAGCCCTCGAACAAGGGGACATTTGGAAATCATTTGGGCTGCACAAAGGTGCCATTCATGGGGGCTTCCAGGGGCGCACGCTCACTCCCGGCCCAGACTGCGGGGTTTAATTCCAAGGCGAAGCCGGGGTGCTCTCAATTTTTTGAACAAACCAGCAAAACCTCCCATCCTCATACATCTCGCTTTAAAATAAATAAGCCTCGAAGGCTGCAAGAGTCTCAGGTGTGCCAGACCCAGCCTGCCTGTCTGATTTTCATTTCCAGGAACAGCAGGGGTTCAGTCTCTGGGACTGGAGTCTCTTCGCCACAAACGCCCCGTTAGGATAACAGAGATTTCTTTGCAAAGTTGCTCCTGTAAAAAAAACCTCAAAGCTGGAGGCCAGGCTGCTTGGGGGCTCCCTCGGCACCGGCTGAATGGCGCTTTTGTGAGACGCTGCAGCGCGACGCTGCGATCGTGCTCACCGCTCGCCGGGCAGCGAGCCAGCCGCAGCACGGGGAGCTTGTGGAGGAGCTCGGGGTTCCCATTTAATACCAGGGCTTCGGGCACCTGAACCCCTTCTGGAAATGCTGGTGCTGAGCTTGCACCCTGAGCAGAGGGGAGCCTCCACCAGCCCACTGAGCACCCGCTCCTGGCCGGGGCCGGAGCCCCGCTGGCAGCAGGGCAGGAGGGGAGGGTGGGCAGCGATGGGGCAGGGGACAGGGGGGTGGCTGTGCCAGCACAGGGGGGATTTCCGATCTCCCAGGTGTCTCCATCCATGCCTTGCCGGGGGGGCACAGGCCAGGCACCGAAGGGCCCGGGGGGGGTGACAGGAGCGCTGGTGCCTTGGGGTGCTCGCTCGGTCCCAGCCCTCCGGAGAAGCGTCCCCAGCACATGCTGGTGGTGAGCGCTGCACCCTGGGTTGCCTTCGACCCCAAGCATCTCCTGGGGTCTGGCTGCTCCTTCCTGACGTGGATCCCGTCCCTTTTTCCCCTTAGCGAGGGCCACCAGGAGAGCCCGGCCCGCGAGGGCCCCCCGGTCCGCCAGGAGTGCCGGGAACGGATGGCATTGACGTGAGTGCGCGGCGGCGGGGAACCTGCGCGGGCTGGAGCGGGGGGGCTGCGGCACAAAGAGGGCATTGTGCCGGGGCAGAGGCTCGGCGGAGGCAGGGGCTGCGATGCCTCATGGTTCCTGCTCCGCGCTGCTCCAGGGCCGGGGTGCGTGGCCCCTGCGGAGCATCCCCGGCTTTGCACGTGGCTCTGGGCAGCGCTGGTGGCAGCAAGAGCTGCAGCTTGGGGACAGCAGCCCCCTGAACACCTCGGGAAATGGGGCCTGAAATGCCCTGTCTGGGTGGCAGAGGGTGCTCAGCGGGGTAAGGGCTCCAGGGACGGATCCTACCCAGCGAGGAGGGAAAGCGGGGGGCAGCAGAACCCCCAGGTCGGGTGCCCATGGAGCAGCGACGTGGCCGAGGGCTGTGGCAAGCAGCTGTGGCTCCTGGGCTCTCCCGGGGGCTGCGGGGTGGGAGCCTGAACAGAGGGGAGATGTGTGAGCCAGCAGAAAGTGCCCTTTCTGCCTGCCCTGCCCCAGGCTCCACCCTGCCCCCGGGTGTTATTTTAGTGCTATTTATACCCGGGGGAGCCGCAGGCGTCCTGCAACCGCACCAAAGCCCTCTCTCTTCTCAACTCTGGCCCCATCCTGGCTCCGGGAGCCTCGCGCCGCCTTTGGGAGGTGCACGGGAGGCACAGAGCCAGTCCTGAGCTCCCTGCGCTGCCGGGTCCGGCTCTGCAGGGTGACAGAGCCCGTTTGTAACCTTTCTCCCTTTCCCCAGGGTGACAAAGGCTCGCCCGGAGCCCCAGGGTCTCCGGTGAGTACACTTGTCCCTCCAAGCTCTCTGTTTGTCTCGCCCCTTCTGGAGGAGCTCTCCCTAATTTGCACCGTGGCCATTCTCTTTTAAAGGGTGCCAAGGGGGAGCCCGGAGCCCCCGGTCCAGACGGGCCCCCAGGGAAGCCGGGCATCGACGTGAGTACCGAGCCCTCGTCCCACGCGCGGTGGCGCAGCAAACACCTCCTGGGGCCGCGTGGGGAGCCGCAGTTTGGGGGGGCTGAGCTGCGGGGCTGAGCCCAGTGCTGCTGGCGGTGCTGGGGGTGACCTGCTGCCCCCAGCCAGAAGCAGCCCCGGGACTGGGGCTGGCTCTTCTCAAGCAAGGCGTGGAGAAGCCTGGGGCAGCTGAAGCCCTGGCACCCTTTCCTGCTGTACTTAAGAAAGTGCCGAATCCCTTTGTGCGGGAGCTCAAGGCGCATTCCCAGCCACAGCAGGCAGAGCTCGGTGCCTCCCGAGCAGCTGCCACCCCCTCTCCACCCCAGCTGTGACAGCGTGACCCCCCCCATCCTCATGGGGCAAGAGTTGCACCCCAAAACCCACAGCACCCACACCTCCGGAGCACAGAGAGGCTCCAGGACACGTTCCCTTGTCCTCAGCTGCAGCTGCTGTCCCGAGCCCTGGCTCAGCTCTCATTTCCCCCAGCATAAACCCAGAGCAACCCCCACGGCTCCACTGGAGCCACACTGCTGGCACCCCCATGCCCCCGCTGTCCTCTTTCTGGCAGAACCGGGGCTGCCCCAGCCCAGGGCAGAAAGGGGAGGGAGCTGCGTCCCTGCTCTGCGCTGATGCTGGGAGCCTGTTGGGTGCCTGTTGGTGGCTGCAGAGGGGTACACAGGGCGCGTGATGGGCACCCAGCGGGGTTTGGTGCCTCCATCCCGAGTGCAGCGCTGTGCAGGTGTGTGCCTGTGAGCACCAGACCTTTGCTTGCTTATCAGAAGCGAACCCAAACTATAGGGCCCTCTTCTGTGTCTCTGGACATCAATTCATAAATGTTTTGGGTTTTAGTTATTCTTCAATAATAAATGACTAGAATAATAAATGTCACTATAAGCATGCATTATTCATCCAGGTTAATCTGCCCTGCTCCTGTGAACAGAGCGGGGCCGAGCGAGCGGCTTTCCTCCCACAGCAGCCCCGCGTGCTCTGCAGCGTGCAGGAATTACCCCGCGCAGCAGGGGCAGCTCGAGCCGCCAGCCGTGGGGACAAAGCCCCCCTGGGCGAGGCAGAGGCAGCCCTCATGGTGCTGGGGCGAGGGACAGGGCAGGCAGGGAGTCACCCCGGCTGTGCCTGGTGCCACCGGGGCTAAAGCAGCCGGGCTGGATGTGCCTGGTGGGGGCTCGGAGCATTGCTGGGAGCCCGCAGCGATGCTCCCCCAGCTCTCGTGTGCCATCCGGCTTTGTCACAGGCACCAGCTTCAGCTCCAGGTCTGCTATGTGACATGTTTGTGGCCAGGTGGCAAAGAGAAATCCCCACCCTCCACCCCTTGCGATGGAAACAGCCCCGGCAAAAATGCTGGTGGCTGGAGAAGGACTCGGGGAGGGATGGGGCAGTGGCGCAGCGGCGGTGACCTCCTGCTGTCTCTCCTCTTGCAGGGCCTCACAGGAGCAAAAGGGGAGCCTGGGCCCGTGGGGGGGCCAGGACTGAAGGTAAGTGCGGGGACAGTCACCCGGGGCCCCTCCATCCGCCCCCTCCTGCAGCGAGCAGGGCCCTGGCTGGGCTGGGACCGTCCCCAGCGCCGTAGAAGGGATGCACGGGTGCAGGAACTGGGTGATGGAGAATTCAGCAGTGATGGGGAGTGGGGACGGGATGCTAGGGGGGTTTAGCACCAGTGGTTTTGCCACCACAGCAGCAGGGCTCACGTTTTCCCTTCTGTCCCGGCAGGGCCAGCCCGGACTCCCAGGGCCACCGGGGCTCCCCGTGAGTATCCGCCTCTCCCGCGGGCACCGGCACCAGGCGTGATGCACCCACTCCTGGCCCGGCACCCACAAATGGGGTGGGAACAGAGCAGGGACCAAGCCCTGTCCCCCCGCTGCATCCTTGGTGGTGGCACAGGCATCACCCCGTATGGAGCAAGGATGCTGTCGGGTCTGGGGGTTGGAGACTTTGGGCTCACCGTGTCTCTCTTCTTGTTGCAGGGCCCCTCGCTGCCAGGACCGCCCGTAAGTGCTGTGCTTGTGGGGCTGGGGTGGTCAGCCAGGCCCCCAGCTTGTGGGTGCACTGCAGGAGCTCAGATCTCAGCACTGCCAAAGGGGGGTCTCAGGGCTTGACCTCTCTCACTCGCTGAATGTCTCTCCTCTCCTTAAGGGGCTGCCAGGCCAGGTTGGACTTCCCGGGGAGATCGGAGCGCTGGGACCCAAGGTGAGGGGGCTGGAGGGAACGCAGGGCAGCACCCCCCCCAAACCCAGTGTCCCCTTCTCAGCACTTCAGGGCACCTGGGGCAAACAAGGGAGACCCCATCATGTGTGTGAGCATCCCCTACAGCAGGGACAGACTCTGCACCTGCAGCCAGGTCCCCCTGCACATCACCCCCCCAGCCCACGGCCAGGGATGCCCCAGTTCCCGGTGTGACAGCCAGCACCCCCAGTGCTTCGTCGCCCCTCTCCACGCCAGCTCTGGCAGTACCTGCTGCCCCCCCATGCCTAAATACCCTCTCCTCGGGGTTGTTCTTTCCTAGGGTGACCCTGGACCCGACGGCCCGCGGGGTCCCCCAGGCCCTCCAGGGAAACCCGTGAGTATCTGCCCCGGGTGCTGCTCCAGCCTGGGCTGTGGTTCGGCAGGCACACACCTCCCTGCCTCCCTCCCTCGTGCCACATTCACACCCCCCGCAAGCCACCCCAATGTCCGGTCCCATGGACGCTGATGGTCTCCTTCCCCGCAGGGCCCCCCAGGACACATCCAAGGACTGGAGGGCAGCGCTGATTTCTTGGTGAGAGCTGCCATCCCCTTGCCCCTTCAACAGGGCTTTGCAGCTTAACAGCAGCTGGGAGAGCGCATGCTGCGCTGGCCTGAAATGCATCAGCCGTTGTAATTTGCTAATTGGGGGTGGGGGAGCAGGGCCCCAAAACACAGTGATGCTGCGAGCGGTGGGTTCCCGCGTAGCCCAGCCTTGATGCTGTGCACGTGAGCTCCTCCGCAGCTCCCGCGTCCTGCCCCAGCTCACCGCGCGCTTGTTCTTCCCCACCAGTGCCCGACCAGCTGCCCGCCGGGTCCCAAGGGCCCCCAAGGACTGCAGGGACTGAAGGTGAGGAAGCCCTGGAGCCACCGGGGTGCAACCAGGGACCGTCCCTTCCATTGCTGTGGAAGCTGGGTGAAGGAACCTTCCTCGGTCCGGAGGCACAGGCAGCTCCAGACCCTCCATCATTGGGGGGATGCACACGCACGGAGCCGGCCGTGGGATGCTGAGCCCTGGCCACCAGGCGGCATCTGGGGGGGCCGTGGCGGGCAGGGTGGCTCCGGGCGATGCAGCAGAGCTGCTGCTCTGCTCGGGGGAGCTCACCTCCTCCTCCTCGCCCTTAGGGACACAGAGGCCGCCCCGGAGCCCTGGGGGAGCCTGGCCAGCAGGGCAGGCAGGTGAGTGGGGCCGATGTGCCACAGCCAGTCCCCAGGGGCACCCCAGCAGGGACAGGGGTGGGTGGCTTGGGGAGCTGGGGCTGAGGGCAGGGGGCACTGGGGAGAGAAAGGGGGAAGGAGGGAAGGAGTCAATAGGAGAGGAGGGAGGTCAGGGCTGGGAGGAAGAGGAGGGTGGGGGGGGATCTTCCCATGGAGGATGGGGCTCTGTGCTCCCTGAGGAACCTGGCTCCATCCCCATCCCCATTGCCAACCCCATTCCATCCCCATCCCCTGCCAGGTCCCAAGGGAGGGGGTCCACCAGGGTGATCCATCCTGGTGCTCACCTCTCTTCTCCCCATCCTTCCCCAGGGCCCCAAGGGTGACATCGGTGTCTCCGGAGAGCAAGGCGTCCCAGGCCCTCCAGTAACGTATTTATTTCTCTTTGCTGCTCCTCTCCCTGGGTGCTGGGGGCCGAGCAGGGGCTGGGTGCGGCTGGTTTGTGCATGGCCCCAGGCACAGGGCGCGTGATGCTGGTCTGTCCCTGCTCCTAGCACCGACTGCTGGGACTGGGGTGAAGCCATCGTCCCCTCCATCTCCCTCCTCCCAGCTGTGGAGCTGCCACCGCTGGGGGTGTCACAAAGACACATCCTGATGGAGACCTCCACCACCAGCACTGGCAGGGCCGCGCCGGCGCCGGGGCACCTCCATCACCGCATGGTGGCCCGGCTGACTCACTGACTTGGGACAAATCCCGCATTCCCGCTGAGCCCCCGCTATCCCAGCCGCACGGGGGTGTAGTGCCCAGCTTGCTGCTGGGACGTGGGGATTAAGCTGTGTGAGACTGCTGAGTGCTTTGAAGATGAAAAGCAATTACCGGGCTGAGCCCTTCAGTGCAGGAAAGGGCAAAACCGCTTTGAAGCCACGAGCTTTGCTGGGGGAAGCAGCACCAGTTTGGGGCTGTTGTTGTTATTAAACCGACAGCTGGAAAGGGGCCTGGTGGGGGTCTGGCAGAATTAGGAGCGAGCAGCAGGGCTAAAATGCCTCACATTTGGCAAAAGTGGCTGATTTCCCGTGTTGGCTTTTGCTTTAATTGTGGCTCCCCCCAGCAGCTGCTGGGTTGGTACCCGGGCAGCTTCCAGCTAAGCCTGGGTTTGTTTCCTTCCCCCAGGGGCCGCAGGGCCAGAGGGGTTACCCGGGGATGGCAGGACCCAAGGGCGAGACGGTAAGTGCCGGTGGGACGCATGGGCTGCGCCAGCCCTCGCTCGGGGGGCAGCGGTGGGCTGGGGGCTGCTTGCCAGGAGCATCACCAAGCTGGAGGTCTCACTCATGGGGTCAGACCTCACGGGGACTGAGACTGGGATGGGAGGAATCACCCCTCTGTGCTGTCTTTGCAGGGTCCTGCTGGCTACAAGGGGATGGTCGGGACCATCGGCGCGGCCGGGCGGCCGGTGAGTGCCCTCCCCTCGCCCCAGGTGCAGGTGGGTGTCCCCGTGCTTCCCCATCTCAGACCTGTCTTTCTCCCCTGCAGGGCAGGGAAGGCCCCAGGGGACCGCCGGGGGAGCCAGGCGAGAAGGGAGAGCTGGTAGGTAACCTGCAGGGCCCGGGCAACACGAGCGGCCCCTTTTCCCCATCCTGGCCCCGCTCCCTGGTGCGGAGAGGGGTTCCCTGGGCACCGCCTCCCTCTCCGTGCCCATCAGCTCCATCCCCTGTGCTGAGAGCGCTGGAGAAATCACGCTTGCTCTCTCCCACCGCAGGGTGGCCGCGGCATCAGGGGTCCCCAAGGAGACATCGGCCCCAAGGGGGAGAATGTGAGTACGTTCGGCAGCGCCTGCAGCCACGTCTGGCTCTGAGCCCTGCACAAGGAGCAGCCTCTCTGCCCCCCCTCTGTCCCACTGGGGCCCCCTGCATCCTTGCACCCGGGCTCAGAGCAGGGCTGTGAGTGTGCAGAAGCGCCCGCCTGCTCCCCGCCAGCCTGGCTGCTTTGGGGGCACGCAGGGCTGTGGGGCTCCTTTCCCTTCCCCTCCTTTTCTCGCCCCTTCGGAGGTGTCAGACCAAGTGACTCGTTCCCTTTTCGCAGGGTCTCCCGGGCATCGATGGCAAGGACGGCACCCCGGGCATCCCGGGCGTGAAGGTGAGGGGCTGCGGGGGGCTGCTGGGCAGTGGGGAGCCGGCACGCGCTGCTCCTTGTATCAGTGCGTGCTGGAAATAACGGGGACGGCAAGCGGCACAGGCTCCTGGCTTTTGTTGCGGCATCACCCCACCTGGTTTAGTGTGGCTGTCCCCATGCGATCAAAGACAGTGCTCCCCTTGTCCCACCCATGGTGGCCTCATTTCTGCCCCTTTCTCTGCTGCGGTGACACCCTCTTTTTCCCCGCAGGGCAGTGCGGGACAGCCCGGCCGCCCGGGCCCTCCGGGACACCGGGGACAAGCTGTGAGTATGGGAGCAAGGAGCCCCCGGGCGGTGCCGGGCGCAGGAGCAGCACCCAGTGGGGATGCCACCCCCGTGCAGGGTGGTGCCCCCTGCCCCCTGCGTGGGGTTTGATCCAGCTTTGTTTCTGCAGGGCTTGCCGGGCCAGCCAGGAAGCAAAGGTGGCCCAGGAGATAAGGTGGGCACAGGGCTGAGCCTGCAGCCTTGTCCCCCTCCTGTCCCCCCTTCCCATCTGCAGCACATCCCAGGCCCCGCTCCCCACCCACAGCCCTGCAGGGGGCCAGGGACCTGTCCCTGAGCGCCTCTGTCTCCGTTCGCAGGGTGAAGTGGGTGCTCGGGGCCAGCCAGGCATCACCGGCGCGCCAGGGCAGATGGTGAGTACAGAGACCTGTGCCACCCTGCACCACCCAGGGCTGCGCTCTCGCTCTCGTGCTCTTTTGCCCCATTTGCTGTCACAAACCCCTCCATAGCCCATGGGACGTGGCTCAGACCACAGCGTCAGACCACAGCATCTTCGTTATGTTCTATGGGGCCCCTGCTCCAGCCCGGGCTCGAACCCCTCTGTGGCCACGTTCTGCAGCGAGCAGCTGCCTTTCCCATGGCTGCAGGGCACCAGGACAGGGCCACGCATCCCCCTGCAGCGTCCCCCTGTGAAGGACAAAGGGCTAATGATGGCACGCGACTGCGATGGAGGCAGCACCAGTGGCCCCCGTGCTACCCCTGCCCCTCGCAGCAGTAACGCCCTGGTCTGGATTTTTTTCCTCCTAGGGCGAGCCTGGCCCCCGGGGTGAGCAGGGACCACAGGGCGTCCCCGGGCTGAAGGTGAGTGGGGGGCATGGGGGGGCTGCAGCCATGCTGGGCGCTGCCCCTGACTCTGTTCTCTTCCCAGGGCGACCGGGGCGAGCGTGGCCTTGTGGGTGCCCCCGGCGAGCAGGGCAGAGTGGTGAGTCTGTGGGGGGAACACGGGCATGGGGGTCCAGGGGGGGGTCAGCTCAGAGCAACGCTGGCGCCGCCTGCACGGGCATCTCCTCTTTGATCGCGGCGGGGCGTAATCAGCAGCCCTGTCCCGCTGTGCATGGCTGGCGGGGTGAGGGATTAGCCAGCAGGGCAACCAGCGTTGGGATTAGCAGCCCCCGGGACAGGAATTTCCTTCCTGCCCTGCCAGAGGGGGGGCACCCGGCGGGGTGAGCGCTGGGCCCCTCCTGGAGGCTTTCCCGGGGTGGAAAATGGCCAAAAAGTGACCTTCGTCCTTTTGGGGCCAGAGCCCCTCCCCTGGCAGAGCCCCCAGTCCCTGCTGCTCAGCGCCCCGGCTCGTGAGGGTGGAGCGGGGGCTCCTTCCTGCTCCGTTCCTGCCCTGTGCCCCATATCTGCGGGGTTCAGGTCAGATTGGGGTGGCAGAGCTGCAGGAAGGACAGAGAGCTGCCCCGGCTTGGTGCACGGGCAGCACCGTGCAGCTCTGCGGATGATGCTCAGCTGGGGGCAGGGGACATTCCCACGGGCTTTTACCATTCACGTTTCTCTTTTCCTTGCGTTACCTTGATTTCCAGGGGCCCAAAGGTGAACAGGGTCCGCCAGGAATCCCAGGACCCCAAGGCTTGCCGGGAGTCAAAGGAGACAAGGTGCTAACTTCTGGCCTCGGGGGGGCTGATGTGGAAAGGCCTGGCTAAGGAAAGCAGAAGGGAGCAGCAAGTTGTGGAGTTCATTGAAGGTTCCTGCAAGAACAGGGAATCACTGCAGAAATCCAGGGAGATGAGCAGCAAATGCAGCAGGAGATTCATGCAGGCGCTGCAGAGGGGTGGGCTCGGATGGACAGACAGATGGACACATTCTCCACAGGGCTCGCTGCAGTGCAGAGGGCTGAGATGTCCGGGCAGGCAGGGGGGTCGGGGCGAGGTGCAGGGGGGGCTTTTAGCAGACATTTTGGTGCCCACGGTCCTTGTCAGATGCAACCTCTCTGCACCGCAGTCGGCTGACCCCCTTCTCTCCTTTCTCTAGGGCTCCCCAGGGAAAACCGGGCCCAAAGGTGGCATTGTGAGTATCCCCCCGCTGCTGCAGGCTGGGGCACCCGGCGCGCTGGGGTGGGTGGTGGGGAACAGCCGACATCTGTGCTCGATGGGGCTGGCACCCACTTCTGGGGGGGCTGGCACCCACTGCCTCCACTCACACCCCCAGTGGTGCTGGAGCTGGGGTCGGAGCTGCCGGAGGGATTTGCCCCCAAGCACGTGCTGCCACGAGGGCAGCCAGAGCCACCACCAAGTCGGCGGTGCTGCCCATCACTCTCCCACTGCAAGGACCAGTGGAGGGACCAGGGGACTGCAGCTGCTTGTCCCCAGCCCCCCGGGGACCACCCAGCCCCTTGGCACCCCCATAGTCTGCCTGCGGGTTGTTGCGTGGAGGAGCAGCAGCTGCAACGTGGCGGGATGGGGAGGGTGACCCAAGGTGCTGCGGAGGTGAGTGCTGGCGATGGCTTCACAGCTCTTGTTGTCTTCCCTTTAGGGAGACCCCGGTGTCCACGGCCTCGCAGGGGTGAAGGGCGAGAAGGTAGGGCCCTGTGGGCAGGGGACACCCTTGTGGGTGCTCCTGGTGGGGGGCGTGGGCTGGATTCAGGTCTCAGAGGGGGTGCGCATGACTCCCCCAGCAGCATCACTAAACACTGCTTCCCTGCCACATTTCTCGTGTCCTCTGTCCCCAGGGTGAATCAGGCGAGCCGGGGCCGAAGGGACAGGTGAGTGACCGGCTGCTGGGGGCGAGCAGACCCCTGCACGCTGGTGCTGGGTGGCTCTGCAGGACCCTCAGCTGGAGGCGATCATCCTCCGCTGAGCTGGATGTGGCCCATGGCCCCGTGCACGCTGCACACTCAGCATGGGGCTGAGCTCGCCACTCCTGATGCCATTCTCCCTCGCCCCGCAGCAAGGCATCCAGGGTGAGCTCGGCTTCCCCGGCCCCTCAGGGGACGCGGGCGCACCCGGTGTGCGAGGCTACCCGGGCCCCCCCGGCCCGCGAGGACTCGTCGGGGAGCGCGGCGTGCCGGGGATGCCCGGCCAGCGGGGCGTAGCGGTGAGTACCCCAACCCTCCCCAGCCACTCCTTACCTCCTGCACCCACCTAGGCGGTGGCCCGGGGGCATTGCCGGTGCCTTGCTCATTGCCTGGCCTTTTCTTACCGACCGCCGCCTCTGGACAACAGCCACGGTTCGGCTCAGGAGCTGAGCCCACCCAGCCCCGGTGCAGCTCCCCAGGAGGGCTGAGCTGGACCTGGGATCCCACCTTTCCAGAAAAGAGGAGCTCTTTTTTTTTTTTTCTTGCTGTGTATAGCGACAGCAGCTGATTTAGCTCCAATGTGCATCTTTGCAGCCTTTGTTCCCCAGAACACAATTTTTCCATATAAGCCTGATTTTAGGGTTGCAAAATGAGGCTGCAGGAAGCTAACGTGGTGAGCAGGTTGCAGGGTGGCTGGCACAGCACGAGCTGAGGCTGCAGCACCTGTACTGGGGCTAAATGGAGAACAAGGAAGGGTTGGGAAAGGCGGAACGGGTGCAGGGAGGTGATCTGGGCCAGGGGACCAGGACGGGGCTGGCTCTGCTGGGGAAGGAAGGAGCAATCTCCCCTCACAATGCATAACTCTTGCTGCCCGCAGGGCCGGGACGCCGGGGACCAGCACATCGTCGACGTGGTCCTGAAGATGCTGCAAGGTGAGGGGGCACGGGGCGCCCGATACACACACAGCCCGCAAGTGGGATCCCACCGGCTGGGCTGCTGCCACCGCGTCTCGTCCCACAATGGCCCCTCTCTGCCCTACAGAGCAGCTGGCAGAGGTGGCTGTGAGCGCCAAGAGAGCTGCCCTGGGGGGAGCCGGTGCCATGGGCCCCCCCGGACCTCCTGGACCCCCGGGACCCCCTGGGGAGCAAGGCCCACATGGACCCATGGGACCTCGAGGTGTCCCCGGCATCCTGGGTGCTGCCGGGCAGATCGGCAACATCGGACCCAAAGGTAGGCAGTGGGTGGCAGCGGGGCTCAGAGATGGCGAGCAGAGGGGTGGCGTGACTGCCCCTCTCTCGGGGTTAAAAGCAAAGGGGATTCTGAAATAATTAGCATTGCCCAAATGAGGTGGATTTGTCCTCCTGTAGAGTTCTTTGGGTTGGGTTTTTCAAGGAAATGAACACTCACAGCTGCCTGCAGGATGCATTTTCCCATCCCCACCCCACTTCTGACAGCCACCGTAGCTGCAGAAAAAAGCTCAGTATTTTCCTCTTTGCATCTTCAAAGCAAAGCCGTACCCGCACCCCTGCCTCATCGGGCAGCCCGCAGCAGCGGTGGTGCACAGAAACACCCCTGGGGGCTGGCTCTGCCTCCTGCTCCCCTACTCCCCCCCTCTGCAGGGCCCCCCCACCCCACAGACCCCTCCAGAGGCTCTGCAGTTCCTGCTGTGGCTCTGGCCTTTCCTTCCCTGTTTCTTTCCCTGCAGGAAAGCGCGGGGAGAAGGGTGAGCGGGGAGACGTTGGCCGTGGACACCCAGGGATGCCGGGCCCCCCAGGGATCCCAGGTAAGGCCCCATGGGCACACAGGGCAGCAGTGGGTCCCTCACTGGGAGCGGCAGCCCCAGTGCCCCTTTCCTGTGCAATGGATAAAACCGGGCGCTTCTGGCTCATCCCTGCAAACCTGGGCAGATTCATCTGTAAATCTCCAATTTGTAGCACCCTTTCCTCACCCACGGCGTTGCCAACGCCCCGCACCACACCGCTGGCACATCCCCATCCTCACCAGCAGCGCTTCCCGTGCTCTGCTCCTGCCAACGCAGCGAGAGCCAGAGCTGAGCTCAATGCTCAGAAACCTCCGCACCCGCTTACGGCCGCGCTCCCCTTGCAGGTCTCCCCGGCATCCCCGGCCACGCGCTGGATGGCAAGGACGGGGAGCGGGGCCCTCCGGGTGCCCCGGGGGAGGCCGGCCGCCCGGGATTGCCCGGCCCCACGGGGCTGCCAGGCTTCTGCGAGCCGGCCACCTGCCTGGGAGCCTCCGCGTACGCCTCGGCGCGCCTGACAGAGCCGGGCGCCGTCAAGGGACCCTTGTACTGAGGGCACCGCTGGGCAAAGAGACCGAAAACTGCAAACCCATAGGAAGCGACCTCTGCTCCATCCTGGCCCCGAGGGCTGCACGACCCGGGGCACCCACAGGAGGGAGGGCGCAGCACTGGGGGGACCCGGCGTGGGTAGAACCCCCCCACAGCAGGTACAGCCCCCCTGCAGCTCGGGTCACAGTGAAGGACAAAGGGTCATCACCCCCCCCTCCTGTCCTTGGTGCTGGGGCTCACCTCCAGCCCCCTCTGCCCCTCCCTGTGCCCATCCCAAAGAAATAAATCGACTTTTATACAAACCCTCTCGCTCTGGTATGTCCTGTTTGGGGCTGGAGGGGAGGGGTTGGTGCTGATTTCCTTGTCCTTTTTCCTTTCAAAAAAAAAAAA
>VXAA01000914.1:117785-213946 GCA_013399115.1 Anseranas semipalmata
AAAAAAAAAAGGAAAAAGAAATTGTGGTTTGACTATTTAAGATGTGCCAGAGCCAGCCTTGTTCACTGCTGGGTGCTCACGCAGCTGTAAATCTTTGTAAAATAGGATTATTTTATAACTATGAATAGAAAATCTCCAACTTTTTAAAAACTGGACAATAAAAATGAGATGGATTGTTAATGAACTGAAGCAATGCGTTGATTTCCTTAAACCAAAACAAGCCTGTGCTGGGTGTGTGTGGGGGGGCCACTGTTTGAGAGTTGCAGCTAGCTTTTCTATCTTTTCAAGGCTCTTTAGCGGGCATCTCAATTGCTCACTCTCTTCTCCAGGGACAATTTCAGCCTCTCAATAAGTTTCTTCAGTGAGGGCTCCTCCTTTTTCCCCTCTTGTACCACCAGAAATGCGTACAGTGATTTGTCCCCCTCAATTGCTCATGACTGGAGGCTCCACAGGGCTGAGCAAAGTCACCAGAAATGGGCCAGGCACCTTCACATAACACCAAGCCCTTCCCCGTCCCCTTGCAACCAAGTGGGCCAGAGAACTATTAGCAGCATTGGAGAGGATATCGATCTCTTAATAGTTAAAAAGGAGGCCTGCAGCTCTAACCAGATCCGCAGGTGTCTCTCATTATTGCCATCGACAGCAGAAAGGATTAAAGCTGTGCGGCAGGAGCAATGGGGCTTCGCTTTGTAAGATAAATAAAAATCAATTTTTGTTTATTAGCAAAGCATGTTCAGCTTGGCAGGGTAACAAATCCCAGGGAGCGATGGCGAGCGCGCCGGGTCCCGCCTGTTCCGCAGAGCATCGCAGCCGCAGGACCGCAGGAAGCCGCAGCCAGAACGGGGCCGTGGCTCAGCCCCTGCCGACGCCGGGTTTCGGCTGGGAGCAGCTCCCAGCCCAGGCAGAGCCAGCACCAGGTGCTCGCCCCCCGGCACCTTGCCGTGTAGCAGAGTGTTTTCCCTATGGCTCCTCATCTGTCCCTGTGGCCCCACACTCTTCAGAAATATCTTATGGAACTCTTTGTTTAAATTACCTTCCCTGGGCCGTTTGCAAACTGCTGTCTTGTCACTTAACATGCAATCAGCTAACTTTAAGGGGACTGTCTTTAAAAAAAAAAATTGGAAGGGAATTGCAAATGTTTTATTTGCAAGTTGGAATTTAATCAAGAAATTAAGTCAGCTGCATATTAATTAGGGGCCAGACTCTGTTTGCTTCCAATGAGCGGCAAACGCACTCCGAATCTGCCTCTTCATCAGAGCCCTCATAAATATTCATCCAATAAATAGCAGATTGGATGCCATTATGAAGACAAGAGATTGAAATCTGAGTATCCGTGGAAATGAAACAGCTGGAAGGCGTCCAGTCCCTGCCCCAAACACCACAAATCGTTACGAGGAGGACACTAAGGAGCGGCTGTGCTCAGTGCTCGTCTCCACTTCTGGACAGACCCAGAGACCCGTCCCCATTCAGTTCAGCAGGGAGCTGAGGTGACCCAGCCCCTCGGGGGACACCCGGGCTGGGGCAGGGGCTCCGGGCTCCAGCTGTGCCGCACATCTGGGCCGCACGGCGCTGCCCGGCCCGAGCCTTCCCGCATTGCGCCACGAGAGGGAGCTAGCTGCCCGCCGGCTGCCGGCCCGAGCCCCCCAGCCCCGGCTTTACCCAGGTGGGGGATCGCTGCCGACCCCCCCGACTCTGGGGAGGGAACCCCCCAGCCCCATCCCACCGCCCCGCCGGGAGCGCAGCAAAGCTGGCAAACGCTGCCAGAGGGGAACCGGGCATGTGGGGCTTCACTGCAGCCCCCTGGGGCAAGCGGGGCCAGGACGAGGGGCAGGGGGCTGCTGGGGGCACCCACTGTGTCTGCAGAGGCTCGGGAGCTCCTCGCTCCCAGGCGCATGCACCCCGAGATGGGGCTGAGCAGGGTGGGATGGAGCAGAGGCTCCAGCACAGGGACAGGGCTGCTGCTGGCCCCGCGGCTCCAGGGCCACGCACGGCCTCCCGGCTGCCACCGAGCCCTATCGGGATCCCCACCAGCCAGAGGTGGCTCTGACCTTCAGCGAGCACCGTGCTCGCACCATGGGCATGGCTGCAGCCAGGCTTCATGCACCCTCACAAGTCAGCGGCTGGCAAGATTAAGGGGATCAGGTTTTAATTAAAGAGCCAAGGAAGCAGCTGCCTGGAGCTCTTGCTCTTTTCTTTCCCACCTGCTTGTGCCTGCATTTCACATCCTGGATTCTCCCTGTGTCTCCTGAAGATGGGGCCACCGGGAGCCAGCCCAGGCCCTTGTCACCTCTCCCATCCCATGGGCTCGGGGAAAGGGCATTGCTCGGGGAAAGGAGCTCCCAGTATATGCAACAGCAGCCCAATCTATTCACTGTCCCCAACCATTCAAACATCAGCGGCCAAGCTTGTCACAACTTACTTCAAAGCAGAAACATGTGGGACCTTTTAAAATGATCTCCAGGTCTTTAAGACCCGCTTGCAAGCTTGTTGGTGCAGCTACAAAGGCTCCAGAGACATGAGGGTGTGGAGCACACAGCTCCCAGGGGGTCTGGGTGCAGTTCAGCTTCAGGCTTGCCCAGCTCACCTCCCAGAGCCAGCACCCCAGGGAGAAGCTTCTCCAGCCTCCACCAAACCCAGCAGAAAGCTGGGACCCAAAGGAGAAAGCCCTGGTTCAAACACCCAGAGCCTTCAGCTGGGGAGCACCATTCAGGTGGGATTTAACCCCTACCCATCACAGGTATTTGCTGAGCTGGAAGGAAGCTGCGCTGCTGTGAAAGAAATCAAGGCAGGTCCCTGCAGGGTCACACCAGCCCTGCCCAGACCTCCTGTAAAAGCTACAGCTTTCCTTCTCTTCCCCTCTCCTTTAAAAGAGAAAGGAAGCCTGATTTCCAGAGCCTGGATAATTTCAGGGACCTCTGATTGCTGCCATTCAAGGCTGATGAGGACAGTGGTGGGTGGCTGAAGTCTGCATTTGGACACTCCATGGCCACGTGCACCCAGTACGTCTGGATGCGCTGCTGCTGCTTGCCGGCACGTCCGTGGCAGGAGGCAGGGAAGCAGCTCCTGGCCCTTCCCAGAGCCCCGCATGCGCCGGGAGAAGAGAAATCCCAGGCAGCCAGAGGCACCAGCCTGACATCCCAGCCCAGGGACATTCCTGCAGCACAGGGGCCACCCCGCGTGCCCACGGCAAGGGGCAGCGCTGCCACGTGAATAATTCAGGGCAATGAGATAAAAGTTTCCTTGTGCAAGCTAATGCATTGATTAGACTAAATTGCCTCCCTCACCCTCAAGGAGGTAAAAATGAGCTAATCACCGTTTGTTCTCTCTTGATAGATGATTAACCACAAATTAGAATGTTAAATAGAGGACTTTGGGTACGTAAATTAACAGCTGAGAACTAAGTTAGTTATTGGAGGAGCCATAAAACTGCTTATTTTTATTCTTGGATTATTGTTTGATTTCTTCCCCTCCCCTCTTAAAAAGAGGGAGTTATTTTTAAGACAGCTCCTTGTGCTGTGTGTGGCCAGAAGCACTGCATGTGGCTGTGACAGGGGGACATGGGCTCAGCGAGCCTCGTGCTGCACCAGCAGCACATGGGGCTTAGGAATCGCGCTTCTGTGCAGGGAGCCATCCCTGTCCCCCCACCCTGTGCTGTGGACTCTGAGCACACCCCAAGCAGGATAAACAGGTGTCTGATGCAGTGTGGGTGGCCAGAGGAGCTGGTCCTGCTTCTCCAGGAAAAGGCCAGAATTTGGAAACTGGCTCTACCCAAAAAAAGTGACAAGACCCTTCAAGACCAAGGAAGAGGCAGTACGGTGTCTCAGGGAATTACCTTTGTTAATAGCCCATTCATTTAAATGCAAATGGTGGGCCTGGCTGGTATAATGAGGCTGGGAAATCTTATTAGGGACCAAATTCCAGGTTTGTGGGGGAGCAGGGCTGCGCACGAGGCAGGGGCAGCCAGGAGGACACCGGGCTGCGCGAGGTGCTGGAGGCTCGGGGCCAATTCCTGCCCCTGCTGCTGCCCTCGCTTGGTGCCAGACCCAGAGCAATTTGGCAGCAGCGCTCCCCAAAACAAGATCTTGCTGTCCCTGAGCCCTCGCTGGGGTTTTGGGGCTAGCAGCCCCTGCTGCAGCCTGCTTGCGTGCAGCTCGGTGCAGCCCAGACCTCTCCAGTCTCAATTAGCGGTGCCAACCACGGCGCGGCGGCAGCGGCCACGGCAAGCGCTCCAAGCATGCACGCTCCTGCTTTGAAGGGGTCCTAACGCGCTGCTCTGTCACACAGCAAAGGGGAAGGAACGTGCTGACAAAAGGCTGATTTAATTACTAGAATTGTTCTGATTACAGCCTGCAAACACTGTTATCTTGTAATTATTGCCAAGAACATGCCATTAGTACATGATTAAACACAACGTCTTGTGGGCTGCTAGCTGATTGTCTGATGCCTTATGAACTTAATTACTTCATGCTGGTAGAAAGCAACTGGAAGGATGGAGCACATGGATGAGCCCAGCGGAGGCTGGAGAGGAGCTGGAGCCACCAGACACCCCCATGAAGCAGGACCCCCAGCTCCCTTCCCAGAGCCGGGCCACTCAAACTGCCCACAGACATATTCAGGATCCCAGCCCTTGCAAGCCTCAGCCAACACACGAGCAGGGTCAGGATCAGTGCCTCGCTCTGTTAGATGCCACCTGCACTAAATTCATTGTCATCAGCTCACAAGCACAGGGCACCAGCTTCCTCTCAGTGTCTCCATTCAGCAGAAAAGAAAAACTCAAACACGTTTGCTGCATGGGACATGCCAATAGAAAGGTGGCACATGGTGCCCGGGAAGGCTCCACACCTCAGGGCTGCAGGACAGCCCACGGGATGCAGGATGCTCAGTTCCCCCCAGCACTGCTGCCACAGGTACTGGGCCCCAGCGAGAGGAGCCCCCGCTCGCAGCACTCTGTGGTGCCACAGGGACCTTGGTCTCCTTCCAGAAGACATCCAGTAACTTTCTGCCTCAGGGTCCCTCCAGCACCTCTCACACACTGTCACCCTGCCTGGATGACAAGGACATACAAACTAATCCTGACATCTCATTAGCAGGATTAATTCTTGACCTCGTTCTCCTCTCAGCTGAGAAATCAGCACTTCTCAGTGCCACTGCGTCGAGCCCTGCTCCCCCAGCCGGGACTGAGCAAACAGCAGCAGCCAGGCAAACGTGCTCCTCACCCTCCCTCCCCACCCCTCCTGCTCAGGTGGCCTCGGTGGGGCACAGCCCTTCCCCACCTCCCCTCCACATCCCCATGGTTGGGTACCTGCTCCTCCTCCCTGCACGACCACGTCCCCCTGCGGCCAGCACTCCCCAGGCTCATGAAGCTTTTGGACAGATGTGCTGAGGGTCCTCACTGCAGGCTCCATTAGCTGGGGGGCTGCCCCACAGCCTCCTGGGGGCTGGGGGTGCCTGCCTGGGTGCATTTATACCAGAGCAGCCCCAGGTGTGTGGCGAGGGCAGCCACAGGTGCCACAGGCGGGTGTCACCAGCCCTGGTAATTGCTTTCGGGCTGGGCTGCTTCATGCTTGCTTTTGGAAAAACCCCGCAGCCTCCCTGGCAGGGGGGACAGCCATCACCAGGGCACCTAGATGAGTTTAAATATCTATTCCCACTCTGCCACTCCAGCTGCCATTTGATCCCTCTGTGTTTCCTCATCCTCTCCCATCGGCGTTACACAGATTTACCATCCTCCCTACACTGCGTGGCATAAACAAGCTCCATGTGCCAGCAGCCCCATGGCAGGCAAAGGAAAAGGGGGAAATAACGCTGGGAATGGGGCTGCAGCCCCTGCGGGGCTCAGGGCAGGATCTGACCTCCTGGGGTCAGGAGCACGCAGGCAGGTGGTGAGTGGAGGAAAGCAGAGGAAAAAGGGAAACGGCCCCAGTTTGCAGGGCAGGATGGGGCCTGGCTCATATGAGGAGCAGCACTGGTGGGCACCAGCCTGGCTCCAGCCCGCGGGTCCCCGAGAGGCACGAGCGTTGCTCCTAAACGATGATTTCTATTGTAATAACTTGCTCCCAGCAGCCTGGTGTCAAATCCATTTTTACGGCCTGCTGAAAATGCCTTTTCTGTGCTGCCCGAGAGGCGCCTGCTCCTTCCCTTCCTTTCTCTTTCCCCCTTTTTTCCTGTCTTGCAGGAAAAGGAGAGAAAATCCCCAGCAGATTTGTTGTTTATAGAGTCGTGTTCAACACGCGCGAATCGATACAACAAACCGTGCGCTGCGACTCCGCGCCTTGAATAAACAAGGTCCCAGGCAATTCCACTGGTGCCTGTCATGCTCAGGTACCCACCGGATCAGAGCCTGAAATGAAACCAAAATGTCTCTTTGCAGGAGTTAATTACAGCCCCGAACTTCTCATTTCTCTCCACCACCAGCGCTATATTGTGTGCCTCCAGGTGAGAGGCAATTTCGGCTGGGTCGGAGGAAGCTTCCCTCGGCTTTTGTTCCCATGCAGCAAATCCTGGGCTCACGTCCCGCGTGCGGGTCTCAGCACAGAGAGGGGATGCTCCCGGGGGACCAACACTGCCCCGAGTGCTGCCCAGCCCCCGCCAAGCTGCTGTGTCCCCAAAGCTCCCGCTGGTGTGACAGCGAGAGGGCTGTCCCCAGGCTCCTGCAGCGCCTGAAGAACCGGGGTGACCGAAGCGGGGGTGAGATTCAGCTGTGGTTCCACTCTCCATCTCACGTGAAATGCTTGGGCCCCAGCTTTTGATCCGGGCACTTGGCAGGATCAGATTTTGCTTCTTTGCAGTCAGTCCCCAGCGAAAGCTCCTGCAGGGACCTCGTCGGTGGTGTCACACCTGCAGAGGACCCAGGGCCACGTGCCAGCTTTGCTCCAGCCGTACACGCTCTAGCAGTCAATGCAATGGGCACAACTGTGAATCACACCAACAGAGGGGAATTTTTCATTAAACAACTCTTACTCGTCACCAGCTTATAACCAGCAAGAGAAGCTTTTAAGTGCTGCTGGGTCTGGTCTCCACCAGCTGTCCATGGGCGCAGATCCATGGTTTGGCTCCTGCCCCTTCCACCAGTGCTCTCTGGGACCAGGGCTGTGCTGTCACCTTGCGGAGCCTCACAAGCACCTGTTCGTTCGGGTTTCCAAAACACCTTGTGATACACAAATGAAAGGTGCCGTAGAGAGGCAAAAGGTTATTAAACCCATAGACAAGCCATCAATCATCAGGCCTGACTGTTGCAATATCATATTTCTCATTGATGGAATTAGCAGCGCTGAGCTCCCAGCCCGATCAATACCCTTAATAATTCTATCAAGGTCATGTCAGCTTTCATTTCCCCGGGTATGTTTTCCTAAAGAAACTCATTTCTAAAACTAAAACCCAAAGGGAGCTGGGGGCCGTGCTGGGCGGTGGGACACAGCCGCGCTGCCCTCTGCACCCAGCCAGGGGGTGAGCAGCCACCAGGGGTGCAGGCAATGATGTCCACAGTTTTCCTGCAGGGGCAGTAGCAGGTGAGCAATAGGGGTGTGGTAACAACAGGGTGCAGTTTTGCTAGGGGTGCAACAGGGGGTCGCCTGTCACAGGGCTGGCAGCAGCCTGGGGCTGGCAGCCCTGGGAGGAAGAACGGATGGGTGCTGGGGACCGAGACACATCCCAGCAGGGGTGCTTCCCCCAAATCCTTGCAAAAGGCAAACCGCTGCCCCCAGGTTCTCCTGCACAATGGTGGGATTAGGAAGCAGAATGAGCAGCTCCATCCGTAGGCAGCGGCTTTGCTGCTCTTTCTCGTGGCAGGACGTGGGGCGGCTGGAGTCCTCTTAAAGGATGTTCTGCGCTCTGCTGACAACCCTAATCCTCTCTCGCGTCAGGGCCCTGCCATTGTCAGGGGTTTACGAGGCCCTGAATCTGCACTCAAATCTTTCCATGTGTATTATTAATCCTGTGTCTCCATTCCTGTGGAGATGGATTTAATGAGGGTAATTATGATTTGCAAGAGAAAAACCGCTCAAGCTGCAAATAGTGCCAGCAATTCCCCTTTTTTCTCTCTCTCTCTCTGCAACAGCAGCTCTGAAAGCACCAAGAAACACGGTGAAAACAAGAGCCTGCAGCTTTACCCCTGCAAGGAGGCCCCTGATGGTGCTCGCTAAGCCTCCTGCCCCTGCTCTCTGTCTGGGGAAAGTGCTCCCCGCTCAGACGTTAAAGCAAGAAGCAGCGGTAGCAGGGCCCCAGTGCAGCCTGCCAAGGCAGTGAGTCCACCCTTGAAATATCTTGGGAAGAAACAAATCTCAAAGCTGGAGTCCTCCTGTCCCAGCCTGGTGCTTGCCAGCATGCTGGCTGCTGAGAAGTAGAAGCACCAGGGCCTCCTGCAGATGGTTCTTCTGCAGCATCCAGGGCTGGGTCCTACTTGCAGCCTTATGGCTGCTACGGAGCTCACGGGTTGCTGGACGCTCCAGTAGGTTCTCTCATTAGAGACAGGGATGCTTTAGCCTTGTTTTTCCTGATGGATTAATTCTGCATGAATGGCCTAGATTCTCCCAGGTGTTTCAATCATATCTGATTTTCTCATTTCCTCCTTCTCTGGGTATGGTTGCAACTGCACCCGTGTGCCCCAGGGGGTCACACCACAACCCCCGGCTATGCTAGAGGCTGTGCTGGGAGCGCAGGTTGGTACGTGTGTGCAATGAGTACCCAGGGACACTGCAAAAAGTTTGATTTTGGTGGTCGAGATTACAGGCACAAAACATTAGGGAAGTCCGAGCTAACAGACTGCTCTCCTCATGCTCTTCTCTGCCCGCTGAGGGCGGCTCATCGCTCCATCACCCATTGCTCCGTCACCTGGCGGCTGAGTGGAGCGTTCCCGCAGGTCGATGAACTTCTGCTGCAAAGAGAGCATCTGCGGAGACATCAGCTCCTCTCTGCCCACTGCTTGGCCAGGTTTTCTTCCAGGGCCAGCTCGGTGTCTCTCTTGCTTATTTCAGGTCAATATTTTTCCCTTTGTACCGTGAGAAACAATAACGTTTTGCATTAACTGCCATTCCCTCTGCCTTGTTTCCTTCTTTATTTACTGACTCCATTGCATTAAATCTTGGATGTCTCAGCCACAAAGTCCATATTTCAGATGCACAAGAACTAAACAAAGGTGCTTAGGAGGACTGGGGGATGTATTTGGATAATTTTTTTCTAGGGATTTGGATAAAGATGGAGACGGATTTTCACGGCTTGCCTCAATGTGAAGGGATTTGCATGTACATAAATACTGGTGCAAACTCAGCGCTTGTAGCGCCTGTGTCTGCACTGCTGCGTGTTGGTGTAGGTAAGGCAAGCCAAAATCTAAAGAACTGTGTCAATAGCGTTATAGGACAGGAGAAGTATAATACTTTCCATTAAAACCCATCTGTCTGTAAAGATGGATTGAAAGGCACTCTGCTCCTCCTGGGATAAACTTCTTCCCTATCTCTAGAGAGCAGGCACAGGGTTTCATGGCACTTTAAATCCAGCTTCAGGGCTTCTAGCACCAGATAAAAAACCTGCTGTGGCTACGTGGCATAGCACGCCGATCCAGCGTAAATTCACTCTGCCAGTTCACGTTAGCTCAGGCATTTTTGACAGGATGTGGCCGGGTGACAGGATTGTGCTGGATCAGGTCTCGGCCGTCCTGCTGGGGGGCTCCGGGCGCGCTGCTGAGCCCCGGGCCCGAGCCCCCGGCCGTGCTCCGGCTGCGGGCCGGCCGCTGCCAGCCTGCCAGGCCGGGTGGGAGCGTTACCGGTTGGGGGGAGGAGAAACGGGCGATGTCCAGCTTGCAGGTGCCTCCAGCTGCGCCTCCTTTCCCGCACCTCCCAAACGCTCCACCGCGGGGCACGGCACCGCCCGCCGCTCCTCCTGCGGGGGCCCCGGCCCCGGCCCCGCGCCGACGCTAGGGGGGGGCCGAGCTCCGCGAACGCGGCCGCAGCCGCTCCCTCGGCCCCCGCGGCAGCCCCTGGGGTCTCCTGCCTCCTTCCAGCCTCTCGCCGTCGAGCTGAATAACCCCACGTTTCCCCCGACACGCGTATGGCGGTGGGGGGCCCGTCCCAGCACCCCCGCTCTCAGGAGCAACAGCAGCAGCCGGGATAGGCAGGAGCCTGCAGCCGCCCGGCACCGCTGCCTGCTGCCGCGGGGGTGCCCGAAGTGGGAGGTATGGGCAGCCCCTGTGGCACGCTGCCCTTCCCTGGGGGGCACGCGGCCGCCTGCGCCGAACCCCTTCGGTGACACCACTCGTAGCAAGTCACTGAACTGGTGAGAAATGGGTGTCTCCTTTTTATTGTATGGCTTGTCAGGAAAATATACAAAACGAGGTGTGCAGAGTCCATTCTTATGTATATGAATCACTGCAACCACTCTGTATCGATCTTGCTCTACTTTGTCTTTCCACACGTGCTTACACCACTTCTTTGGGTACCTGCGAAACCTGAGCACTGGGGAGAGAGCGAGGCAGCAAACGAACGGGTATTTCCTAAAGCTGTGCAACTTTCAGTGGACTTTGGTCAGGTGAGGAGCGTTATTTCCTCAGCCTCTCCATCTTACAAAAGCAGCCCCGAACATCCTAACATTGCCTGCCCGAGATCTGTGAGTTCCTTTAGACATGAAGAGTGTGCATGTGCATATACAGGCATGCACATCTTTGCAAATGTGCACCTGTGTCTGCAGCAACATTTCTCAGCTGTGCACTCACGCAAGCCTACGGCTCCCTGGGTAACATGCAGGCCAACTCCTGTAGCTATCCCCGCATGCATTTAGTACGTATTTGCCTATATCTCCATATGCATGAGTGAGCATCAGTATGGATTGGCACTTGAAGGCTGTACATTGTGATGTGGCGAGGATGAACAGGGTGTTTTGGATCCTGTTTCTGTTGGTGCTGTTAAAAGCACAGAACAAAAGCAGGTACCCCATGCGTGGAAGGTGCCTGGTGTGCAAGGAGACACAGCGACAGTTGGTTTATGTGACAGTTTGTGGTCGCAGCAAACCAGGGGCTGTACTCAGCATTGTATATGTTGTGGCCAGTGAAGTTTTTGGGCAGGGCTCAGACGATGGAGGTTCGTGTCTGTGGGATGCTCGTACCTGCGCAAGGGCACAGCTGGTGCCAGCAAACGTGGGGCAGGCTGGCTTCAGAAAGTGTCAGAGAGCAGCAGCCTGGCACCACCAGCCACCAGCGGCGGTGCAACGCTGGCACAGCGTACGTGTGTGCAGCCAGGGTCTGCAACCAGAGCGGGGGCTGCGGGCAGGGTGCCCCCTGCAGTAATAGTGATGCCCAGTGGGGGGGGTCTGTGCCTCCTGACAAGGAAAACGTGGCTTTTACCACAAATATTGCAACCATATTCAGCCCCCAAATGAACGCGGGCACATCAATGCTCTGAGTATCCTAAAATAAAGGCATCCATCTCTGCGTGTACTTCACACTCCCACGTCTGCTGCGACGCAGGACCCAGGTCTGCTCAGCCATGGAGAGCTGTGAGGTGTTTTAAACCATTTCCTTCTCTTTACAAGTCCTCCTCCTATTTTCTAATACACTGAACTATGAAATTAGGAACGTGAGACCTTTCCGTTAGGATCTGTCCGAAGCAATGGGAGATGTTTGGCAAAATTCAGAACCATAAGAACATGCTGCAATGGCATTTTTAAATCATTAATCAGAGATTGCCAACTAATTCCTAAAATTGTTGTATTCGTGTATCCGTGTTCACACCCTGGGGTCTGTCTTGGGGCTCCTTTCAGCCCTGGCTCACACGCTGCACTTTAAATAACATTTAAATAACATCGAACTTGGGACACTTTAAATAACATTCCTTGAGCTTGGGAGGAGAAGGGGAATTGGAACTGAGCTCGTAGGTACCCTGTGAGATCAGTGGGAAGTGGTCCCGAATGGAAAGGGCTGTTTGCCGAGAAACAAGAGCTTCGGAGCCATCCTCTGTGCAGTGCCTGGAAGCGCCGAGCTGCTGTCCCAGCACCCGGCTCCCCCTGCAGCCAGCACCTTCCCACTCCCCTTCTCCCATCCCTGCTCCAGGCAGGTCCCTGCCATCCCAGCATTGCAGCCTGGTGGGGGTGCAGTGTCACGACGGCCCCAGCAGAGCAGTCTGGGTGTCCCCAGTGTGCCTGGTATGTGAACCCCCCCCTGCTCTCCTGGCTGCTTGAGCTTTTTGCTTTTGACAGAAACCAACTCATAGTGTGCAGAAGACTGCCTCTGAAATGCTCAAAAGGAGCCCAAATAAATGAATCTATAAATATCCTTGTCCCTAACTACACATCTCACTATTGCAGATGTTCTTTGGCATTAGAAATCCCCTTAGCCCTTTTTAGCTTGTATGCATTTAATGGGAAATTAAGTCTTAAATCCTCTGTCAGCTTGTTGGATGGAGGGACCCTGTCTGATGGTAGGCAAGGACTTGGCCTGCGGCCAGATGCAGGACCAGGGCTGTGCGTTTCTGCAGTGGCTCTGAGCGGTGGCACCCTCCTCCGGTCATCCTGGCCCCATTTTTACCTGGGGCCACAACCCCAAACCAGTTCTACCCTGGTTAGCCGGGGCAGGGTGCATTACTGCATCATTGGCCCGCTTGCTCCCCTGCCCACCTGCCAGAAAGGTGTAATTCTGTGCTTGGAGAAGAGACCTGGAAGTGATATTTGCTGGCCTCTGAGTTCCCGCACGCTTGCGGGCGCAGGACACAGCGCGCAGGGGCCTCAGGCTGTTGTTGCCTTTCCGCTGGGCAGCGCTTCCCCGGCCAAGGGCAGGTGCTGCCGCCCGGCTTTTCCCCCTTCCCTGCTCCTGCCCAGCCCCGGCACTCGGCACGCAGCCGCCCACTGGAGGCTTTCACATACTCAGGTCCCAGGTGTGGCCCAGGGGTCTCTCCAGGGTCTTTTGGAGGTCTCCCTACGCAGCGAGACACCACTGCTTCTGCACTGAACACAGGTCAGGCTTTCCCAGCTGCCAGCTTTTGGCTCAAAGGGCTCTGCACCAACGCGTGATTTATGGAGCTGAGTGGGAAAGGGAGGTTTTCCTGGCTTTCTGTTTTTGGCTCAGCTCAGGGAATTCTCCAGCAACTTTGGCTCCTGTGTTGGGAGCCACCATTGAGCAGCAGCATGCAAATAGGTACAGGGATCCCAGGGAAAATAATGTTGGTGCAAAAGAGAGAAGCGAGCCCAACAGACTATTAAAACTAAAGAAAAGAAGAAGTGTTTAAAAAATTGAGGTTTGTGCATCTCTAGTGACAAGGGATGGGGAAAGCTTGCTTCCTCCTCTCTTGCTCACCCCACTGCGTGGGAAGGAGGTGACTACCAGAGCTGCGAAATTTAGCATCTCCTCCAGGCAAAATAACTGCGCAGAGAGAGCTGCCCCATTTTCATTTCAGTTGCCAAACCCCTGTGCTCATGAAGCTGCTCCGCCAGCAGGCACGGGGCTGAGCACAGCGCACGGTGAGGATCTGGGTGCTGGCTGGACCTGTGCCCCGACCCCTGGCCCCTGCGAGGCAGTGTCCAGCACCACGGGGCTGAGCCATTGCCACGTTTGGGCCGCTTGCTGCCAGTTCCCGGCAGCGAAAGGAATGAAATGATTCTGTGAAATCTCCATGTTAGATGAAATTATATCTTACGGTCTGGTAAAAGCCAGGATTTATCTCCTGCTTTGATAGACAGCCTCTTCTTCCTCTGGTGTTTTAGCCACAAATCTCTTGCTCTCTCATTTTACTTTATCACCATGCAAGCAGTCTGGGGAGAAGGATCTTTTAAATGCTGAATTAACATACAAATGTTAAAAAAAAAAAGGAAAGAAAAAAAAAACAACCACCCAAAACCATGCCCTGCAAGAGCAGCATAAATATGGAGAAAAATAATTGTGCATTAATGCTAATTGAAACAGTGAGGGCCCCACTTATACCATTTTGAATATGCATCAATTGAACAAAGAATTAATGGAACTTAAAAAAAATAATCCTGACAAAAGAGCCTCCATTCCTTTTTCACAACTAATATTGTTAAAATGTTTTACATTTGGGGAATAAATGTCTGTTTTTGAGTGAGAATTAACCCGTGAGCCATCAGATCACTGCATATTACTGTATTCAATAGTTATTATTATTTCCACATTTCCCAGAACGGTGCTAAACATGCCACCAAACCAAACTGGGACAGGGATCTGTAGAGTGAAACACAACAGCCACAAGCAGGCGTGCCGGGCTGAGCTGCGCGGCTGCGGTGCCTCCTTGCCTCAGTTTCCCCACTGCAGCCAGGGCGGTGCCATCTCCTCTGCCCATCGTGGCAGCATGGGACCTCGCTTCCTCCTCGCTCGGCTCCCTCCTCACGCCGTCAGCGTTTTATTCTGCTCCCCCGGATTGCTGCATTCGTGCGGGCGTCCGCGTGTCTCACAGTCAGTGAAGAGGCTGAAGCCGCTCCTCGCATTGTTAAATTTCCATACGTGACCCCGAGGTCTGGGCATTCAGTTAAAATCACTGTATAAATTACTGCATATGCTAATGGTGATGGAACAAGTTCAGTGTAATACTGATGCTTCTGAAGGCGTCGATGGCAGAGTTCAAATGGCCTCGCTACAAGGAATGAAACACTAGCTGGGATCTGGAGTTCAGGTGATAATTAAGACTTAAAGAAGAGCACCTTTTGAGGGGGAAGAAGCAGAGGGATTTCAAAAATAATGAGCAATGCATGAATAAACTATGAGTGACTGGGAAGAAAGCTAGCTATTACTTTATAAAGAGCCCTAATTTAATTAGGGTGAGGAATAGAGCTGTCTGGGGCTGGCAGCCTTGCTCCCAGGAGGTCCTGGTCTCGTCCCACCCATCACCACAACCAACACCTGCATGCACACCTCCGGTTCAAGGGGAGCACGAGGCAACAAAGCCCAGTGCATGGGAGAAGCCTCTGGTTCTTCCAGAGCCCTGGGAAGAAGAGGTGGAGGAGGCGGAGGGAAGTTTTCGGGATGTGACAGTCCCAGCGCAGTGTGGGGCGGAGGATCGGGACGCAGCCAGCCACGGGACAGAGTCACACCACCTGCGTCTGCTCTTCGGTCCTTTTCCTTCCCAGCTCTAGCTTCTTGATTCTGCAAATTATTTTTGCATTTCACTTTTCTTCAGACATTCCAATATAATATTCCACCCCTCTCGGGCATTTCCCATTGAAGGTGTGATTAAATCCTGCACCCGTGCACAAAGTTCTGTTCCAGCCGAGGCTGCTGGAGCCCTGTGGCTGAGCTGGGACTTCGCAAGCTGCGGTGCCGCTCGCTGCGTCTTTAACACCTCGAGGGCAGACTGCATTTATGGGAATGTAACTAGGTTAGAGGAAAAAAAAAGAAAGAGATCCTGGCATGTGAATGTAGGCTAAGGCAGCCACAAGCTTTAATCTTCTTCAGGGTGATAAATGGGAAAGAGGTGGAAAAAGTTGCTCTGTCCGCTGCTCCCTGTATTTTTTTTTCTTTTCTTCTTCTTTCTTTCTTTCTTTTTTTTTTTTTTTTTCCTCCTCCAAAAAGGCCCTTTGTGAAGCTGAGAGAGTATCTCAAGTGGGATGAAAAAATGAGCTTTCCTGGGCTGGGCACCAATGCCAAAGCCTTCCAGCTAAGCCCGAGCAGCCCCCATGACACCAGTGCTGAGGGAGCAGCCTGTGCCCGGCATGGTCCAGCACAGCTGAACCAGCAACAGCATTTCCAGGGGCAGGGGGCTCAGCTCCTTCCCCTTTGTCCTCCCGCGCTGCTCCCCTGCTTCATCCAGCTGGGCTCTCGCCAGCCCAGCAGCGCCCGTCCGGGGACAGCGGGGCAGATTTCAAGGGCATCGCCAGCTCCTCAGAGCCGGCATCGCAACCTGCGCTGCTCCGAGGGCGCAGATGGTGTTTATCTGTTAGGAATAACCCGAGCTCTGTCTCTGCTGCCTGAGCTCCTGAATGTTAATCGCATCACCGGCAAGCTGCCGAATTTCCCAGCACGGGATCCAGCCTCCGTCTCACCGGTCCTGGAAGCAGCCGATGCTGCTGCTGCCGCTCGCTCCCAGCACGCCCCTGCGAGGCAGAGCAGGAGCAGGCTCGTGGCTGGGAGGACAGCCCAGGAGCCTGCTTTATGCTGCTCGTCTTGAGGCTGGAATAGCCTTCAGGTGTCTCAGAACAGCCCAGAGTCTGAGGGTGGGGGGGGTGTAAGCTGTGTGCTGGAGCCAATCTCTCCCTGCTGTAAGTGTGGAGCATGGGAAGTCGGGCATCGAGTGGGCTGGTAGGGCTTCCAGCTGAGCCGCGGTTTGACAACAATAGATTATCTTCCTTTTTGGAGGCAAAACAAACACCCTCCAGCTACCTCCTCTGTGCACCTCACCTTCCCCGTCACCTGGGATTCGTCGGCTTTCCAGCTGGGGTGGCTGAGCAGCCTGAGCCGTCTCCAGCTGGCGCCGGGTCCACACAGCACCAGGGATGCTCACAGCTCGCGGCTTCATCCCTCCTGCAGGTGGGCTCAGAGCACAGCAGGAGAGATTCTGGTCTGGGGACAGCGGACAGCAGATCCCAAACGAAGGGAAAAATCAGCCATGGTGCCGCGGTGCGCACCAGGCAAAGGAAAGCTGGATCTTTGCTCTTCCAGGGCATCCGTAATATGTCCTGGCAAACCCTGGCCCGCTCATTCCTGTCCTTTCTGCTTGGCAGGCACCAGCAGTACGTGGGCTGGAGAGCTGCGTGAGGCCCGTGACAGCTCCGATGGAGGACAAATTGCTGGAGACAGTGATGGATGGCTCACCGCAGCGGTGCCGCGCCGCTCCCGCAGCACGGGGCCATCGGAGTTCAGGGACAGGCACATGTCTCCCCTCACCCTGCTCAAACCTCTCTGCCCGTCTTCCCCGGGAAGCCAGGGCCCTCACCTCGGGAAATCTTACCCAAAGGGTCTCTCCAAACTAGCACAGCAACACAGAGATGGTTTTAAGGGCCAGAAATAGCCACCTTGTAAGCACCCCATGCTTTGTAAGCCCCTTGGAGGCACTTGGCTGGTCTTTGCCCAGCCGCACTGACAGCCCACTGACCCCCAGGGTCAGGCAGCACAAATCCTCCCTCCCCAGGCAGCCCTGCAGGGAGGGTTAATGTATTTTAAAATTAGCTCCATATGCAAAGAAGGGGACAGCTGTTTCCTGTTTATAAATGAAATAATGTTGATTGGGTCTCCTAATGCCTGCTTGCTGTAGAGCTAATTAGCTCCAGACGCAGAGTCTCAGCAGATGCTGGAAGGGGTTGATCCTGGCTGATGGGAGCAGGTGGAGGAGAAGCCAGGGATGCTGTGGATGGCCCAGCACCGGGCGGGTTTCCCGAGAAATCTGCATCCCAGGGCACAGCATCAGTGCCCAGCAGGGTTTCTGGACCTTACTCTGTTGTCACTTACCTTGCATCGACTGCAAATATTGGCTGTCAGGTCACAGCACTGCGTGCCACTGTCCCCAAGTGCTTCAGCTCACGGCAGACGTGGTGCAGCCCCGTTCCTGCGTGCTCGCTCCTTGTGGCTTTGCGCTGCCCCTTTCCCAGTGCCCTGGATGCTCCTGGGCCACCCCGGTGGGTGAGGTGACACTGACAGCTCCCAAAGCCACAGCCGTGTGCACCCAGAGCGTGCCAGGCTAATGCCAACTCACCTGTGTCTGCGTTGCCATCGCAATGCCTTGGTGGCCGCACAGATGTGTCCCTGGGGACTGCACCCCGGCCCCGGGCTGGCTGTGTTTCCTACCTCTTGTTTAAAGGCCATGGGGAAGGAAATGCTTTTCTGCTCTTGACCTGCACAGCGTCTAACAGAGAGCAGGCCTGCGCGTGGCTGCTGGGCTCTTTTGTGGTGTAAGTACACAGATTTTAAATCGTTGCTTTCAATTTTTGACAAATTTGCTACTGGGACAACTAGGTTGCATTCAGGGAAACTGTCTGCTGAGCTCCCACAATTACAAGGCTGCCCCAAAGTGACTATCATTTGCTACAGAAATGTTTTCTAGGCACTCAAATAGTGGTAGAAGTAGGAAAAAATCAATAGCTACAATCCCATTGGCTTGATTTTACCAATGAGCCATGCTTCGCACAGCAAAAGCTTCTCTAACAGAAGATTACTTTATGTAGCAGAAGGTTTTCAGCTGGCCAGAAACAATTCAGTGTGTGCACGGGGGGCAGTTAAACATAACAAACCCCGCCGAATGTCCGAGGCTTTGAAAAGCAAATCCGGCCAGAACAATCCGCTTACATGCGCAGGCTGCAGCCAGCGCCCCCGTAAGCCTGCTCCTCCTGCACCTCTCAGCTGCTGTGCAGGGGTGGCAGAGCCAGGCTGGAGTAACGAGCATGGAGATTATGGGCAGCGGGAGCAGACTGACCAACTCGGAGGAAATTTTGGGGTCTAAAACTTCAGTAGAGCTGCCGCAGACAGCAATGCCTCACTCTTCTTGGGGAAGGGAAGGGAAGGGAAGGATTCCTCCTGTTTGTCAGCCCGGCTGGGAGCTGGGCATCACCTCCTGGCCCACCTGCAAAGGCAACAAGGGAGGAGGGGAGTCCCCGAAGGTCTCCCTGGCTGCGGGACAGGGCGTTGGCTTTGGATGCAAACCCAGGCTACGTGAGCACTGCTGCCTGCTTCCTGCAGCCTTCTCCTGGCTCTATGCCTGCTTCCCTTCTTGCTCTGTCCTTTGTGTTTGAAATGTAAATTATCTGGAGAATGCAATCCCTCACTGTCCATGAGCCGTGCCTCCATCACAGTGTCCAAGTACAAGCAGAACTGGCCATATAAAGATGACCATATAACCACGACACTATGGGCTGTTGCAGGGCGCTAACACGGCAGAAACGACGGCTGGACTCACAGTGCAACAGGGCAAGGCAGGCAGGATGCGTCCTTGGGAGCCTGCACTCCTCTGCGCGGTGCACTTAGGTATTATATCTCTTTAGGGTCTAAACTAACGAGTTATTCCCTCGCAGGTCAGACTTTGGGTACTCAATCATGTCCACCCTGCGGTGCACAGACACCAAGCTGGGGAAGCAGCCCCAGCTCCTCCAAGGGGGCTCATTGTGATGCACCGGTGCTGCGGTCAGGTAGCCTCCTGCAGCCTGATGCAGGCTCCTACCTGCTCAGAGGCTCCGGCCACTCTTCCTGCAATGCAAACACCCTGCTGAGCAGCCTGGGCTTCGCTGTTACAGGCTTTGAGCAGACTTCCAGTGCACTTTCGACGAATCCTCCCCTCTGCCTCCCTGCTCTTCTCGTTCGTGCTGACCCAGCACCTTCCCCATGGGCTGGCTGTGCCTCAGTACTGCCAAGGCACTGGGTGCTGACAGCTACAAATCTCGGGGATTTCTGTGCAGAGGAGCCGGCACCGCTCCCCTCCTGGTGCAAAGGAGGCACAGGAGGGGCTGCGAGCTTGTGGCAGGGCTTTGGCAGAGGAAGCAGGGGCACTCCTGAGACCGCAGGGACGGAAGGCAGAGGCAGCTTTTGTGGAGAATAAATCACTGTCACCAACATGTAAATGGAGATCACTCAGCGCAGGTGGTTTCTCCCAGGCAGCGCAGACAGTGTTATGGGATCAGGACCCAGACATTTGAAAATCAAAGGGATTTGACTTTTCTTTTAGTATCTGTCAACACTCTGCTCTGGGAAGCTGTCCTCTGCTCAGGCATCCAGCCGAGCCCAGCAAACACCTCCTGGCACGTGCCTCAGCAGCGTGGGGAACCGATCGCATCTCTGTCCCTTTCTCTTCCTACAACATCTATTCTCAATATGCTGCTGAATAATTTCCTGCCTGTTTCTTCTCTGCAGCTGGAAAATCACTGAGAATGACCTGGGAAGGCTGGCTCGCGTTTCAGGACGAGACCTGGATGAGCCAAGCAGGTGTCCTGGGGACAAATCTATTTAGAGCCACTCAGTGCCATCAGATTCACAGCAGTGGGTAGCAACTGCTGGTCAGGGGAAGCAGAGGCCAAAATACAGTTTGTATGTGCATCTGTGCACAGTCACAGTATGGGTCCCAATAAATGCACGGTTGTCTCAATTTCCCTGTGCAGCGGGCAGCAGAGGAGCAGGAACCGAAGAACTAACGACAGCTCCCATCCATCACTGTGGCTAATGCTCTCCTGAGACAGCTCTACCAACACTACCATCAGGCCAAGAAAAGGGCTGAATACTGGCACCATAAACGCTGCCTGACCTCATGCCTCGGGGCATCTGCAGGGGTCAGGTCTCATCTACCTTCCATGAGCTGGCACTCAGTGTGCTGTAGGACGTTATTACTGATACTGATCTGCAGCTGGGTTGGGTCACTGGACCTACCTTCCTAAGTTTGTGAGAAGGTATTAGACCTTCTTTGCAGTATTGAAATAAAATGATCCAGCCCAACAGAAGAATTAGCCTCCCTAATACTGCAAAGCTGCTTAATGGCAGATTTGCCTTCTGCAGCAGGCTGCAGACCCAGGAGCCCTCGGCTCACCTCGCGCGCCTGCACCACACGTGGCTGCACCATGCCATGTGCCTGCAGGACAGCGTCCTCTCCCCGAAAACCTGCAAGCCCTGCCCCAGCGCAGCTCCCACTGTTTTTGTCTTATCTTCCTAAAGGAGGGATTGGTTTCCCTCCCGCACAGGTGGCCCCTCCGGCATTTCATGTTTGTCCCCTGCAGTGCATGGGGTGCCCAAAAGAGGCAGCTATTTATAGCAAGGTAATGTGCACTGTTTAAAAATTTCATGAGGATATTACAGGAATTGAGCAGAGCCCATCCATCACCTAAATTACATTTCTAACCGTAACGGTGCCATGCATGTTGGGAGTCAAGGCAGCAGGAGAGGGCAGATGGAAATATTACAGCCAGTTTTTGTCACCATTCCTTTTGCAACGAAAAGCCACGGAGACAAGCGGCCGTGGGGAGAACATCGGGTTCCCCAGACCTACTCAGATGAGACTTGAAGGACTCCACAGCCCTGGGGATTGCCCCATCCCCTCTTGGGGCAGAGGAGACACATCTCATCTGAGATGCCACCAGAGCCGGTGGCACTTTGCTTAGGTGGTCACTAGGCAAGAGGAACCCTGCCTTCCGTGCTGATTCAGTATGATCAAGGAAAGGCTGGGTACTGGTAGCTGGGACGGGTCAGGACTTCTCTTGCTGTAACCCCGGCTCACGGCTAGCAAGGGCTGATCTCTGCCTGCTCCTTACACCTCAAACTAGCCAAGTCGTTTGGAAGAAGGTGATTAGAGGGGAAAAAAGCAAATCTGGACCTAAGAAATGTTAGATGCTCCTTGAGCTGTCCTGGGGAAGGGACCGCTGCTCCTGGTTGGACTGGAGCGCGGCGCGCACCGCCAGTGCCCTGCCTCTGCCTCCACCACTTAACCTTCTGCCAACCTTATTTGCCTCTGAAAGGTGCAAACACGCCCCTCCAATTTTTGAGGCTTAATTTAATAACACTGCTGATGTGCACTGAAATCCTTTAATGGGAGGGAGAGGCCAAGGAGTGCTGCTTAGGTGAAGGATTTCTAAGAAGCCACAGCAATATGTTCGGTAATAAGCTGAAATGGCTGTTTAAAAGGGCAAATGGAGCAATATTTCCTGAGAGTAATTCTCGGACGCAGCATGCCCCTGTCTGTACCCACCCCGATCTCTCCATCTTCATGTTGAAGGGCTAACATACAGCTATATTTAATTTATAAAAGAAGTAGTAGTAAATCACAGCTGGGAGCAACCACAGGTTCAGTCTTCTGCTTTCCTGCATGTACATTACTGTGCACACAGTCATTACTCAGGGAGTTTTCCGCGGCTTGTTATTACTGCAGCTTGTATCATTTTAGGATGGCAGATGGTAGTCTTCTGAATAGTTTTAGCTTTTGGGGATTTATTTTAAAATAAAAAGTTCTAATTAAAAATCTCTCATGAATTTTTTAGCCAGCTACTGACAGCAGGGCATGGATCTCCGCAACGCCCTTCGCCGCAAGCAGCAAAAGGCAGCTGGGGACTGACCCACGTCACTGCAGCAGTGCAGGAGCTGGGGGTCCCGTTCAGTGCTCATGTGAAGCCCTCAGCTGTCCCTCACCTGCTTTCTGGGGCCCTTCAACCCACAGCCCCGACTCTGGAGTGCCTGAGAAAGCCTCTTGTGGAGGCGGGAGGGTTCAGCACTGATGGGGCTGGGGAAACGCAGAGCGGTGATGCCTGCAGCTGGGTGCTGAGCCCGCCAAGCTCCGTCTGCATCCTGTCCTGCACCCGTGTGAGCCAGTGGTGGAGGCAGAGCAGGTTCACCAGTCTGTCAGCAGGTATTTTAAGAAGCCAGGCAAGAGGCTGGGCCACGTGGTGTTCACATTTTAAATTGACCTGAAAATGACTTAGCTACAGACTTAATGAAGTGTTAATATATGAAAATCTCTCATTAAAAAGCAAAACTCTGGACACTTTTGATGGCTGGATGGCCGGACTCTGAACCGAGACTGATTAGATATGCAAAGGTTTTCCAGAAACCTCTGTTTCCGTGCCTGCCGGCTTGCTTTCAAAGCCACCTTGTTGCTGCTCTCGGAGCCTTTTGGTTTTTTGTTTTTCCCAGAAGCGGCTGCTGTGCGCTCCGGCAGGTGCGGGTGCTGCGCTTGGCTCCCGGCCGCTTCCAGCCCTGGCCTGGGGCTGAGCCGGGGGCAACCTCGGCCCAGGGCGACCCGCAGGGAGCCAGCAGCCGGGCGCGCTCCTGCTCGCCTCTCGATGGTGGGCAAAGGCAGCACATGGGTGCTCTCGGCTCCCTTTTCCACACCGTTAGGCTCCTGTCACGTTGGGCAGCGGCTCACGGCTGCACAAGAGAGTGGCCCAAAGGCTGGGCTACAAGAGACCGTGATGGGGGCTGGTGTCGTGGGACATCAGGGGTCCCACCTTCTTCTGATATTGTCCCTTCAAGCTTCATGTCAATGTGATCCCTGTGATGCCTGGCTCCTTATCCTGTACCTGTTGAATAATTCATTCCCACTGCTCCGATAGAAAATGACATGGAAAAAAATTTGCTATTCTGCTGTTTTTTATGTTCTCTTTCCCAGGGAGGGCAATGGCACATTTACTTTTAGCAGCTGCCATAAAATGCTCTCTGAAATCCTCCCTCGCAAACACGGGGGCAGGGGCTCAGCGCTGGCCGGGGTCCCCGCGGCTGCCCCGTGCACAGCCTCCTCCCTCTCCAGTGCCACCGCCTCCTCTTCCCAGACCCACGGCAGGTTTGAAGCGGGACTCCCAGGCCACGGCAGAAGCAGTAACAGCGCAGCAGAGCAGTGAACATAGCAGGTGACATAAATGTAAATGAAGGAATCGGGGAAGAGAAGGCTGGAAAACAACCTGACGAGGCTTCTCTGGAGAACACCATTCACCCAATGCCCTGAAACAATCCGGCTTGATGGGAACGAGCAACCTGCAGGAGCTGCAGAGCCAAGGAGCGGGTTTGAAAGCACCTCTGCAAGCATCAGGGAGGAGACGTGCTTAGATGAGGAAGATGAATCCCAAATGCCATAGCTGACAAAGAGCCAACGGGACAAACTAACGGGTTGGCTAAGCTGCTGTTTACATACCTGTGTCCAAGGCGCAGGATTCCCTAGGGGCTGGGGTACGCACACAGGGTGCCTGCTCTGCCCCGGCTGCTGGTGCAGTCCCGGTTAAACCATCCCTGCTCTGTCCTCCGAGTGCCTGCCCGCTGCAGTGCCTGCTGTGCTTGTGAGCATCTTCCTCCGTGGGCAGGGAGGGGAGCGGAGCTGCGGCTCCTCTGCACCACCGGGGCTGGCTCCTGCTGCTGCGTGCATGGCTGGGGACAGGGGGACGCCTGTCCCTGTGCAGGCTGGACCCTGTCACTCGGGCACTGATGGCTCTGCCCATTCCCGGTGCTTCAGACCGTGGCGGCCCGTCCCTTTGCTGCGCTGGTGGGCAGCGACGGCAAGTGAGATTGATGAGGTCTCTGGTGCTTTCATATGGCAGTCCTGCTAGGAGTGGGGTGAAGAGAGAAAACACCATTGATCACTATTACAAGAGGAGGCTGATGGTGGGATGGGTGCTGGGAGGCTTGGGCTGATGGTGGGGGTCCCCCGGGTTCCCACTGGGAGCAAACCCCACATGCCCACGGTGGCAGCGCCTGAGCTTTGTGCTGCCCTTCAGTGCGCACCGAAAGGCTGCTACGGGCCTGCAGCAAGGAGAGCAAAATTAAGAGGTATTAGCAACAGAACTTATGCAAAGCCTGATTCAATTAACTCACCTGTTTCCCTCCTAGTTAAAGGCACATCAAGAAAATCTCCCAGGATTTATGGGGGAACTGAAGCTGAACCTCTGCACTGGGGCTATAGGGATATCCCCAGCCGGGGCTCGGGGACAGCTCATGGCACTGCCCATGGGCATGGCTGGGAGCAGCCACTGTCCCTGGCCCAGGCTGACCCCGCAGCTCAGCATCGTTCCCGCACGCGTCTCCTTGTGCTCAGGATTAGCCCCGGTGCCTTCTCTTGTGGTGTCAGCTGGGTGCAGGGGCAACACCGCGGGTGCAGCGCTCACAGCAGAAGCAGCCTCTTCTCTTTCCTCCTCCCAATACATTTCTGTGTGTGCACATGAATTATTTATGCAAATAGCTTTGCTATTTATAAGTATTCAACAGATAGCTTGGACAAACAGCCTGCAGCTATGGAACAGCAATGCCCACTTCTCATCTAGCCCCTGTCGTTTACAGATGACAAAGAGGAGACCAGGCTTAGATAATAGGATGGCAGAAGCTGTCAAATTGTTGATTTCTACCCTGTAGTCTGCATACCCTTTACTGTAGGTGAATTACTTTTATAAAGGCCATGTACTATAGCTAGGAAAACAAATATTGCAGGAGAGCTCACATTTACTGTCCAAGAGCCTGCACCCCCATTAAAATGAAAGGAGGCTGAATGTCACCAGCCATGGCTGCGCAGATCCTCTATGGTCTAACTGTGAGGTACGTGAATTTAAGGACTCTTTTTCTCATTTCCTGAATGAAACTTTTAAAACACATACATAACAAATAATGAGGAAACCTACTGCAAGGGTGAGGACCCCATGCGCAGGACGCGGGGTCTCGCCAGTGCTGCAGGAGGGCACAGCGCAGCGGCTGGGCCAGCCGCCTTCAGCCGCATGGCCTCGGTGCATGCCGGCTGCTCCTGGCACTCTGCAGGCAGGGCTGGAGCCTGGCATCGCCCGCTGCCTCCGTCCCCCAGCTCTGCCAGGCCTCGTTGCTTTGTTTTCTTCAATTAAAGAAGTGGGGAAAAAAAAAAAAAAAGAAATCAGGCAATTAACTAGCCCCGTATTTTCAAATGACTTCTCCCTTCTCTTGTTCTTCATTATGCACACAGGTCTTTGTCTTGGTAACTAATGGACTTGCACAATGCGTGTTTTGTAGCAATTGCTTTGTTTCAGAAAGAATTACTGGGAACGGGGGCAGGAGGGGGGCAGCATCCTACACCTTCACTGCATGTCCCGAAAGAGGTGCAGGCAGTGACCGGGGAGCCCGCACACGGCTTGGCTGAGAGCGCTGGTAGGAGCTTGCTTTTCTGTTAGCAGGAAAACTGCTTTTGGGGAGGTAACTACAGACATCGCCTGCTGCTCACGGCGCTCTGGAGTCCCTGGGCAATACAGGGAAATGTTGCTTATAAAAACTGAGCGGTGATTTTGTCTTCAAGTCATTTCTTTGCAGTCACCTGCTGCTTTATCACCGGGGATTGCCGGGCTTTGTGTAAACATAAATTAATCCTGATGGTGCTCTTGTGAGGCAGGCGGCGTTATAGCAGCTTATTGCCGGAAGGTCGCGCACGGAGGTTTGCGGCTGCCTCGTGCCACAGGAGCAGCGAGCGCCTGGAGCCCCGGCGCGCCCGCGCAGCCAAGCCCTGCCCGAGTTCACACGGCAGCAGGGCAGGAGCAGCGTCCCGAGCCACCCTGGTGCTGTGCCCTCACAAAGGGAGGAGACGAGCGCGCATGAAGCAGGCGCAGGATGCGCAGCCCGGCTCCGCAGACCATTAAAGCATGGGAGCAGAGAAAGACATGGAACCCAGGAAGAGCAGATAGATGCCATTAGGATAACTCGCCAGAGAAAATCAAGCCAATCAGTGTGAAATCGATTCCCCTCTCCCCTCCTGGAAGGATTCCCAAAGCCCGGCGCCAGGCAGGCCCTGACAGCAGCACCGTGCTTCCGTGCTTCCTCTGCACCATCATAAATCACAACGTTTGTCTTGGAAAGATCTGTAGGCACCTAAACTCAGAGGAGGCTTTGTGGTGAGCTCCAGTGGTGCCTGACGCCCCCGGCACCCACCAGCACCGGGCTCAGCACCCTCAGGCCCCTGCTAAACACAAAATGCTGCTGAGATTTTGACCCGAGTCCCTTTTTAGAAGGGAAAACCCAGCCCAGGCTCTCTCTGGCTTGTGGTCTTTCACTCTGAAAGGAAACGTGAGCCTGTGCTCGCCCGCATCCCCACCGCTGCAGGCTCTGCTGGCAAACAATGCCCAAAATTGTTAGCTGTAACGAGGGCATCTATCACAGCAGGGACTCAGAAGCATCTTCCCTCTTCTCTGCTTGATGTCCCTTTTTAAGGAAATCCAAAACCAAACCAAAGGCAGAAAACTCCAAACCAAATGAAGAGAGGTAATTCCTGGCTGTTTCTCCTTTGCCGGAAAAGTTTCTAGAGGAAAATTCTCATGATGGACATGCGGCTGTACCATTGTTGACAAGAAAACATTTCAATGGGTGTATTAAAGCTGGCATCCTGTCAAACTTCCAGTTTCTGAATGATTGTGCTTTCCTTAGAGGATGCACAGAAGCACTACACTCGAAAATTACTGTTCTCCTCCACTGGAGAGCCAACAGGTCTAATTATCACCCAGATCTGCCGAGGCCGGGTGGTTTGTCAGCGTAATGCTACAGGATAATTAAAGACCCAGCTTTCTGCAGCAGAAAGAAGCAGCTTCTCATTAAAACAGGATTTTCAGATTTTTGATGCCCCCCTCCAGACATGGGAGCAAAAAACCTGCCAGGTGTCCTTGCTGGCGGGCCTGGCCTGGGTGCTGAAAACAAATTAAACCCAAACCTGAACATGCATCAGAAAAAAATGAAAGCCTCGCTGGCAACTAGAGTTTTTATGGCAGCAGCAGAGGCAGCGCGGGCACTGGACCAGAGCCGAATGGAGGAAGCAGGATGGATCCCCCACTGCCTGCATCCCATCCTGCCCATGTGTCGGGGCCGACCCAAGGCAGCGCCCAGGAAAGCTGCTCGGTTTTTCCTGCGAGCAAAGCCAAAGGAGCGGCACGATCGCAGGCGTGGGCTGGCAGAGCGCAGCCACCGCTGCTCGCCGCGCATCCGTGTTACCTGCAGGAACGTGCACACCGACAGCAGCGCCCACGGCCAGCCTCAAAGGGGCTCATGTGCAGAGATGCCACGAAGATGACTTTTTAAGCCGGGACTGATCGCACCGCTCGTCTTGCCGGTGCTGGAAGGTTCCCTTATGTCTTGTCCCGCAGTCTAGTTTGGGTAATTTTGTTCTGCTGATGGTTTGAAAAGCCCCTGCGCACTCAGAGGGAGAGCGCTACCTATCTCGTGTGCATGTGCACAGGTAACGATAACAGCAGCAATTCTGTTAGCAGTAGTTACACAGGAGGGTTTCAACCTTCTCATTACGTATCCAAGCAAGTAACACACTACTAAACGCGTTTCCCCACTGCCGGAACACGCCTGTGTCGTATCACAACAGCAAATTTGCTTTGGCTTTTGTGTTCGGGCCGTTGCAATCGCACGTCCTCTCCTCTGGCCCAGAGGCTGTGTCCATCTGATAATGCTGGAAATTGGGCAGCCAAACTTCCCGGCGGCGCAGGGCTGTAAGCAGATGACACAGTCCTGTACTGCTGGAGATTACCATTTCAGCACTGGTAATTAGCGTGTTTTCAGCAGCCGTACTTGGCAGGAACCAGCGCCTGCATTTAACAGCAGTGAATGCGTGTTACAAACCGGGCTAGGTGAATAATTGATTTTTTTTGGTGCTCTCAAATCTGGAAGCATTTTTTAAAAAGTAAAATAAAATGATGGTTAAAAAATTAGAGCCACCTTGGAGAGCAGGGGAGAATAATCGAAACTTTTTTTTTCAACCTCAAATTAACTAGTTTGTTTTGGTTGAAAGCATTTTTCTAAAAGAACTGAAAGCAAACCAAAGTCATACTGAAGAACATCCATAAGTGAAAAAAAAATAAAATTCAACCTGAAAAACTAAAGTCAGACTTCAAAAATCTGAACAGCAATGCTTCGGCGCTTTAAAAACCTGTGTTTCGATTTGCTTTCCTTTGACACAGGCCGTGCAGCAAGACCGAGGCGTGCCCAAGAAGCTCTGCTGCAGCTGCGCCCCCGGCCCAGGCGTTTGGGGAGCCTGGCACTGCTCTGGCACCACCGGCTCCGTGGGAAGGAGAGGAAGGAGACCCTTTGTGGGCAACAGGAGACGCCGCTTCACAGCCTGTGTGCGCAGCTGAACCTCAGCAAATAGCTGCAGCTGCCAAATAAATCAGGGCTTTTCCCTTCAGATTTTTAAATAAGAGGGAACAGTTATTTATATTAAAATATGTGCGTTGTTTTATATGGCTGTGGAAAAGGCTCAGCCATTATTACCAATGATCTGATATACAGTTATGTGTTTTTATAATAACAATCGATAAGGTAGGCAGGCAGCATGCACAGGGGGAACATATCACCAGGGATCTAATTAGTTTTTATTACTGTAATAACTCAACAGGTGGACCTGATGCTATTAAAAATAATGAAAGCTTTATCTCTGTGATAATTATTTTTCCTTTGAAAGCACGTATAGATGCATGCACGCACACACCTATGAACTGCAGATAAGAGGATGAGCTCAAGTGATTAACTCTCTGAATACGAAATCTGGATTTATTTGGCAATTTCACTTTTAAGCAGGGAACGTAACAGCGGTCGGGGAGCAGGGAAGGGACCTCACTACCACCCGCTTGTTAAATTCCCCAGGCCCCAACCTTCCCCAGCACCTACACGCCAGCGCAGAGGTGTGGAAAGGCACGTGCGCGCCCTGAGGCCTGGGTGATGGCCACGGGGGGATGACATGGCCAGTGGCCACAGCAAAGCCTCTGTCCCCACTTGTGCCAGTTGCATGGGGACTGCGCAACCTGGCAGCCCCTGCAGGCTCTGTGCCTGCCCACCATGAGCTGCCCTGTGCCACTTTCCTGCTCTGCCCATTCCTGTTTTCTCCCTTTAGCAAGGAAGTCAGGGACTGGCTTGTCTCCCTGCGTCGTGCTCCTGCAGCCACGCTCCAGCTGGGGCTGCTGGGACGAACCTGGTGAGGAACCATAACAACCACCCAGTCCTCTGGTGGCTATAAGAGCAGAAAGCATTTGTCCTAATTACGTTGCTGTGAAAGAGATGGGCTGAGGCATTTCTGGGATGCTCAGGGAACGTAACAAGCATCAAGGCACGCAGCAGCGGGAGACAAGAAAGGAAATTACCGAGAGATGGAGGCAGCCGCAGTGCTAATGCATTCAGCTGCCTCTTTAACCCAGTGAACGAGCAGCAGCTTTGGCACTCGTTGTGACAGCCCCAGCTCCGCCACCCACACCACCGAGGGGCTCGGAGAGCTTGTGGTGTGCCGGGGACATCCCTGGGAAGCAGCGCAGCGGCCTCGGTGGCAGGGACCAATGTCAAGCAGCATGGGTGGCCGCTTCCACGCACTCTCCCTCTCGTCCAAACGCTCCCCGTGCCCTCCCTGCAGTGGGAACGGCTGCGGCCAAAAGAAACCTCCGCTGGGCTCCCAGCTGCCTGCCATGCCCCGGTGTGCGTGCAAGGCACGCCAGGCTGCACCGGGCATCAGCTGCTGGTGCGAACGGCCCCTTGATAAGCACCGACACCTCCCCGTTGCACTACGGACGGGGCCACCGAAAGCAGCCCAGCTGTGGTGTACTGGAGAACAAGGACTCGGTCTGTCCACCGAGGCACGTGGAACATTGCTCGCAGCGAGCGTGCACTTGTGCTTGCAGGACACGTCCTCTTCTAAGGGGAGCCAGCAACGGAGACACAGTTTGGCCTAAAATATAAAGTTGCATAACCTAATTGTGCAAGTTAAATTGTGATCACTTAATACGACGGTGATGCTCATCTAATTTGGATGAAGTCAAGGGTAAAATTCTCATTAAATTACCTGAGTAGAAATAGGTGTTCTCCTTTGCAAGAAAATTCTATTTTATTATTTCATTTTGCATATTAGCACACCTATTTCTTTATATTGCAAATGAGTGCAACCACTCCTCAAATTTTTTAATAATAATAAAAAAATAATACACGCCTACAGCAACCTGCTATGAGGAAGCAGGAAATGAGCGGGTTGTTGGTTTTGCCTGATTTATTGTTATGCCCTATCCAGCTTCAGACCCCTGTATATCACGGTGTGATCCATAAATCTGCTAGCAGTTGTGGGGATTCTGTGTGTCAGGCTTCCCATCTTGCTTTTCTTGCAAGCTTTCAGGAGCTAGCATACATGCGGTGTCATTATTCCTCCATCCCTCCCTCTCATAAACAACTTCAGGAGTTATTTATTGCTCTCAGCTCAAGGTAATTGCCAGAAAATGAAGTTCTGTCTGTTTTTGCCAAAAGGAAGAAAGAACAAGGGATTTAGCATAAAGCCCTATTTGCTGCACGGTGCGGCTCCTCCAAAACTCCCGATCAGAGCTGCCCGCATAAAATAAAGCCTGCTTTCCTCCTAATGAAGCCTCTATGAATTCCCAGTCAGAGCAGTCGCTCGTTCGCCATTTGAGGCGGAACAACCCCAAAGCTGCTCCGGCTGCCAGGCGATCCCGCATCCCAGCCTGCCCGGCCAGCGGGTGCCAGCAGCACCAGCTGTGCTGCGAGCGCTCCCACGCCCTGCGCCCGGCCGAGGGCTCCGGGGCAGCCCTGCCCTTCCCCTAATGGAAACCGCTGCCCTCTCCTCTCCCCTCCTCCCTGAAAAGGAGGACACCAGACAGAAGCAGTATCAAAGCTGCCCGGCCTCACTCTCTGACTTTGCACAGTCTCTGCCTGGCTTTGCACAAGATCCTGGACGTCTCCATCCTTCAGCAGCCCGTGCTACAAACTCCAGCAGCTCCGCTGCTAAGCCAGCTCCCCGGGAATCGCTTCCCAGCACTAAGGAGGGACAGGGCTGCAGAATGCAAGTGTTCTTCAAGAGAAAAGCGGGGGCTCAGATGCATGTATTCCCATGCAGAGAGCTTGGGAGGGAACAGATGTCTTTTGCACGAAGTTTTTCCCTCTCTGAAGTGTGGGTTTGGAGTTCTTATTCTTAAGCACCAAGAGTAAGTTGACATAACAGCAAAAAGAAATGAAGAAGAAAATAAATGGCAGCAGCCCTTTGCTGCAGCACAGCAGGACTGGAGGAACCCAGGAAGGAGGGTGGATGCGGCCACTCGAGCATGGGCTGAGCCCTAGCCCCTCCACAGGACCTCCTGGCTCCTTGCAAACCCGCTCCCTTTCAGAGGAGAGCCGGCTCTCAGCGAGGCTCTGCTGACCCTCGGCCACTGGGTCCGTGCCCTGCTGTCCCCTCCCGGTCCTGCCCTGTGCCACCATCGTGCTCCTGGCCCAGGTCCCACAGCACGGACTGTTCTCGCCAGCCCTCGCTGCTGTTTTCCTGCCTCGCTCCTGCGGTGGAATAATGGCTTTCCTATGGTAGAAACAAATTAGATTTCCTTGTCAAGAGCTAAATTGCAGGACTCTTTCACCAGTAGATCAAAGGGCTTGTATTATTTCCTGTTTTGAAGTGCTCTGTACAGCTGGATGACAGCAGAAGGAATTCACTGCTCCCTGCATAGCGCCTGTTCACCCCCCTCCAAGGGCTTTTTATGCTGATGCCTCTGATCAGAAATGAACTTCACCCAGGGGGGCAATTGAAGAGATGCTAAGATGCTATTAGAACATCCCTTTCCCTGTCCTTTAATTTGCAGAGAGAAGTAACAGAGGGGAAAATCAGCTGGTGCAGTGGAAAAGACCCCAAAGTTAGCTGCCGGTAGCTGCAAATATAGGATGATGCTGCAGGAAGTCTCCCAGCATTAAGCACAAGTCCCTGAAATGTGCTACTGCTTGGCAGTTTTCAGATTATTTATGGCCTTTTATGCAGAACAAACTTGCCTGCCTCCACAGGCTTCCCCATCAGCTGGCAAACAGGATGACACGAAAAGCTTTATGAATAACACATGGAAACAGAAAATAAGATGGATATTACAAGGTAGAAGGGAAGAGAGACACCATTTAAATAATTCTGCCATAAATAACATTGCCACCTGTCCTAAATTATTGAGAAGGGCAAGGAGGCCGTAGTGAAGCTGGGGCACGGTTCAGAGGATGACTTGCTCAGTGACAGTGAGCTGCAGCCTCAAAACCACCAGGGATCTCTCCGGCAATTTGCCTTGGCCGGTTTGAATTAGTCTGTGGGTCCCATCTTAGGTACAGACATCTATTCCAGAGGCAGGAGGTCTGCTCTCTGGGGCTGGTGGAGAACAAGAGGCCAGCATCTTGCCCACCTCCGCCCTCCAGCATGTCCTCTCGTGTGTCCTCCTCCCACCTTGTGCTGGGGCTTGGAGCACGTCTGGGAGCTGCCCAGAGTCAAAGCTCTCCCTTCTCTTCCCGGCACCCTTTTTCTTCTTTTTTTTTTTTTTTTTTTCACAGCCTCCAAAAAAACCCTGCCATCCCTTGATTACTAAAGCTGGTGAAGTAAACAGGTCACCAGCAGACAATTCCCCAAAGCCAGACGTTGAACAACACCTTCCTGAGAACGGCCACTTACGTACAATTTCTCCTTATGCAAAATTAAAAGGGATTTCGGTGACAGAGCTCCGTAAATCTGGCATGGAGCGGGCAGCGGGGGTGCTTGCTGCTCCTCCCTCCCTGATGAGCGCAGAACGAGCAGCGTGGCCCCGGCCTTGCTCGCTAGGTGACAGCGAGCGCGGTGCCGGGCAGGAGGATCCCCCCGCGCTCCGTGCCGGCAGCGGGGCTGCGCAACTGCCCCCAGGAAGCCCTGGAGCGGCCACAGATGTACTTCATAGCATGACACAGAAAAATATCCCCTCCAGCTTGCTCTCCCCTTCCCTAATTCTCCTCTAAGGGGTGGGAACACAACACTGTATTTTTCTCTCCCCGGGTTGAAGCCATCAGCTGTGCTGCATCCAGAAAGGTAAGGAGCGTTTTTCTGCCATCGCGAGCTGTATTTGCCGCCCTGCTGCGCGCCAGTGTGCTGCTCAGTGTACCCATAGCAGAACTTGAAGCAATATTTCGGTATGCAACATTGTTCTTTAGGGAAAGAGGCAGTTTCAGCATGGAGAAAACCTGTGAGGTCCTCCTGAAAACTGTTTTTCTTGAAAGCCAATGACAGGCTCAGTGGGAAAATAAAACCAAATGCATTTGGGGTGAGGCACCCAGCGTCCTTTGGAAATGCAGCTCCCAGCCTCCTGTTGCAGAACAGGTTGCTTCTATCAGCTTGGATTGCCTTAAGGAATCCAGCAAAGCATGGGGACAGCAAGTGATCCACATTTACGCATCAATACACGCAGAAAGCAGCAGCTGTATGAACGTAAATGCTCCTGTGACTGGTGTGTAACAGCACCTGGACAGCAGCACCTCTGCGGCTATGTCCCCTGCATTCACGCGTGCTGTCACAGCCCTCGCCCTGTACAAGAACATGGGTCGGCAGCATGCTTAGAAGGGGCTTTGCAGCCATTCCTCACAGCCCAGGGCTGATCTTTGCCAGAAACCTAAAAAGATTTTAACCTAATGGGGGAAACTGGGGCAGTGGGGGCTCGTTATCCAGTGGCAGGGCTAAGCCTGCATGGGCCCAAGGACCAGTCCCATGCTCGAAGCAACACAAGACACCAGCCTATATGTCAGAAACATGCGCTGTCCTGGTGACCAAAGCAGAGAGAATTATTGTGCCCATTACCAAAAAAAAGCATCACTTAATTTTGTAAGCAATAATAGGATAGCTATAAATGTTATCTTTGAGTGGTAACTGCTACAGAATATAGTTATGGGCTGGCTATAGCAAACCACGCCTGCATTACAATTCATTAACATTGTTGATTTTTTTCCCCCAAGCATATGCTGCAATTTGATTACATCCAAGTAAATCTGTTTGTCAAACATTAATAGCCTCCTTCCATTCTATTACTCTTTTTCTACCAGCACAGCCATCACATATAAATATTTCAAATCATCTCCCTCAATAAAGCCAGTCCAAGGGCATCACGACCTGATGATTTCAGATTGTTATTGACATTTATTGGAGGCCACTGTGTTGGCAGGGCGCTAGCCAGCACATGAATAAGGATGCAGTTAGCAAGCAAAGGAGGGGAGCCAAGCACAACAGCCCAGGGAAAAAGAGCGTTGTGCTCTGTTGGTCCAGCACTTGTAATCAGTGATACACTTCTCTGGTTGTACCAACAACACGAATACATAAAACCCTGCCCTGTGGAATGACATCCTCTCCCTGCTTCCTGTCCCCGTCAGCAGTTAACATCCCAGGAACCTCTTGGACCTGCATGAGGTGGTAACTTGGTGTTTGTAAGGAGAGACCGAGTCAGACGTGGGACGTAACTGAGGGCTGCCACAGCCGCTGGGAGATGCCCCAGGCCTGGGTGGGATTCCTCCATCCGAGCTGCTCAGCCCCTCTCACAGCCAGCCAAAATAATTATTTTATGCTGCCTAATTTTGACTCTCAAGTGCCAACACTTCCTATAGCAATATCTGTAACCTCAGCTGCAATATTTCCCTTGCCAGATTTTTCATTCTTAATAACAGGGTATAATTAGTGCTAATTAATATGAAATGCAGTAAACAAGAATTCCAGTAGTTTCCCCTGCTGCTTTATCTCATCAGCTAAGATTCATTGGTGGCTGTGGCTGCTTAATCTGCACTGACCAAGGCCACGGAGGCTGAGTTGCCTCTGTGGATGGTTCTGGATGTCCCACCAAGCGGGCAAGCGGGACCTGCAAGGGAGAACACGTGCACAGGAGAGCTGGGGAGGTACCTGGTGGCTGCGGTGAGGGTCACTGATCCCCGTGCGGTGTGTCCTGAAAGCTGGATGGAGCAGGAGCCGAGCTGAGTTGGTGTCATCGTGCCTTTAGGTGGAAACTCCTCCTAAAGCACTTACCCCTCTGCCCGAGCTGGATTCGCCCCCATGGCTGCAGCAGCGCTGGTGCAGACCCCGTGGGCTGCAGCTGCATGGTGCTGGAGGGCTCCTTGCTGGCCTTGTCCCCAGCCAGGTGACAACCCCATCAGGGCCACACCAGATGAGCCGGGTCCCTCCAGGGACGAGAGCTGCCGCTTTCCTCCGGGCTGCTGGCGAACGCTGCTTCTCCACAGAGATGCTCATCTGCTGCACCAACAAGATCACGACTGAGCACGAGTTCCTTCTGAAAGCTTCAGGCATGTTCGTAAGCTCTCACTCTTTATCTTTGCCTTTCCTGGTTACCAGTGGTGAAGCACCAAACCGCAGGGGGAGCTGCTGCCGGGGCTGGGCACACCGGGCTTGGATGAGGACTTCTCTTTTTAACCAGATAATGAAAGGATTATGAGACAATGAAAGGGTTAATGAAATAATCAATTAAAATGCAGACCCCATCCAGCAGAGGACAGAGCAGGGTCACAGCTGCTCTGCAGTCCTGAGCCCTGGCACCAGCCACAGCCAGAACGAGCTGCGGCACACGTGGGTGTATGAAATAAATCCCTGCAGGAGTTACTTATGGGCTGTGACTTGGGGACAGGAAGGAAGAACTTCCAGACTGCAGGGTCAGGAAGGACCGGGATTCTCTAAAGCACAACGCTTTCTGCTTGTCTAGAGAGAGAATAAAAAGAGGGAAGCACTAAATTGTCCTCCAGCTTATTGTAAACTGTAAGAAAGAGGCTGCGAGACAGTTACTGCATCCTTCGCGATTCCCTAAGAGCAGGAGTCATGCGCTTAACGTGTTCCCCTTCACCTCACCTTAGGACGTGACAGCGACCGCAGCCGCAGGGGTGGGCGTTGGAGCTGCTGGCAGCACCGGCAGCAGCCGCAGAGCATCGTGCGCGCTCAGAAGGGCTCGAGGCAGCGCTGTGCAGGAAGCCTGCCGTGCGTGAAGGCCGTTTGTCACTGCTCAGACACGGCTGCAGGCTCGCTCTGGGCTGAGAGCCACCACCCGCGCCAGACGACCCGCTTCTGGAACCAGGAGGGATTCTGCCGCTCGCGGGAACCGGTCCCAGCCCCGGGCCAGGAGCCAGGACCTGGCTCCCTGCTCCTGCGGCAGCCGGCTCCGTCTGCAGCCCGGGCTGCGGATCAAAGCCCCCTGCATGCCTGAAGGTCCATCCGTGGATCAAAGCCGCCTTTGGGTTCTCCGGGACCACTGCCTGGAGACCCAGGCCAGGAGCAGACATCTGGGAACAAGAGAAATTCCTGGCCACACATCTACCACCACCATTACTTGCATTCCAGTTGTCTTTGATCAGACCTGTGGCTCTCGCCTCCTTTATTTCAGCCGTGTCTCCAGGAGCCCTGGTCCGTTGCTGCTTCGTGCTGCAGCTTGCAGGCGCTGAGGCTGGAGGCAGGGATGCTCTGAGAGCTGCGCTCTGTGGCACACGGGGCTGCAGGCTGGCAGCTCGGGCTGCGCGTGGAGGCCCCAAAAACAGCTTCGATCACCCACAGCTGCCTGCATCCTTCCTGGCAAGGTGCTAATTTGGGCCTGAACACGAAGAAATCTGCCCCCACTGCAAATCGCTGTTGAACAGCTGCACTTCCCAGTGCCCCAGCCTGGGCTCCCCGTGCTTCATTAATTCATACAGACTTTTTAACTTCTTTTTTCCCCCCTCCCAAAAGCTGCTGGAGCTTATCGGGAGATGAAAGATTGAAGGACGTGCATAATTAATGGCCTGGCTTTATTTAAATAATGTAATTTTGCCATCACATCTGCATTCTTCAGGTATGGCTCTAATTCTTTAATTACAGAAGAGCGTGCCACAGTGCTTTGCCTGATTAACAGTTGAAAATTAAGGCAAGAGTGGAGCGGGGGGGAAGGATGTGTAAATACAGTAATAAGCACACCAAGCAGCTCGATGAAGAGGTGAAAGTAAAGCACGTCCTCAGCTCAGAGGATCTGCACAGGCCCGCCCCCCCGGGCTGCACCCAGCACCCTCTGGGTGCGCAGTCTGGGGATTTCACACCCCCCAGGACAGCTTTTGGGGTCCTGGGGAAGCAGCAAGGGGCCTCTGGGGTGGCAGAAGCCAGATGGGGCTGGGCAGAGCCATAGGCATCCCAAAAACAAAGGCAGACTTTGTGAAAATTTTTGCAGAGCTCCTGCTAATAGTGCTGCCTTTAGAGAGCAGAATGGAGGCGCTAGGGTCAATAGAAGCTGAATTCTCTCATTTCAAGCTGATATTTTCACCTTCTAGAAAGGAAGAAAAAAATTCCCCGGTCAGTTTAGGCAAGCGCACTTGCCAGCAATTATCCAAGGACCAATATTGAAGCCAGCTACAAAAACTAGCTTTTCCCCTTGGCCCTGCTCCCAGCCCAGCACTGCGCAGAAGCAGGCAGGTACTTCAAACCGGGATGGCAGCAGAGAAGAAACAAGCAATGAGTAACTACAGAAAAAAGCATCTGAAAGAACCGAAAGCACCGGCGCTTCAGTTTTCTGCACAGACCGGTTACGGCTGCTGGTGCCCCGTCCTGGCTGAGCGCTCCCAGGGCACGCCGCATCCTGGGCAGCTCCAGCAGGCCTGCTCAGGCTGCTGCTTCTGGCCAGGAGGCTTCGCTGCCCCAACTCCCTTCTTTCTAAGCTTATTTTTGTTTTTCTTGGATGTTTTGGTGGTTTTGTTTTGTTAGTGTATATCCTAATGAGGATTTTTCAATAACAAAGAGTAAAATGTAAATTTCAAAGCAAGGGGAGACTAGCACAGGTCTGAAAAAGAAAAGCAACTGTATTAAGGTGGATATTCCATCTGTGCAATAGTTTACCCGAAACAGCCAGCTCCCAGGGGCCTCGCCTCCCTCCCGCAGCCCCCTGCCCATAGATGCTGACCGATGGCAGACTCGGGTCTGCTCCTGTGATGCTGCGGGACAAGAAGTGGTTGCAAATCAAACCTTCTCCAGGGCTGTGAAGTGAAGCGGACGCTGCCAGCACCGAGGGGAAGGACGTGCCCATGGCTGCGGTGCTCCTCGACCCATTTACAGCTCCTTCCCTGGGTCTGGATGTGGCCACTAGCGTGGCTTGGCTGGGGCTGCCCCATCCCTGCCATGGTGAGTGGGGACGAACCTCTGCAATTAACCAGCAGCTGCAAATGGGAACAGAGCAGCTGGAAGAGGAGGCAGTTTAAACCATTTAAACAGTGCTGAGGAGAGGCTGCTGCTGTCAAAGGCTGTCTGATAAAGGCTGCAGTCCCTAACTGGGGTACATGTGCAGCCCTGGAATATTAAATCTAATGGGAAGATGATAATGATTAATTATCCCACCTGTCTACAAGGGGAATAATTTTCTCTTTACTGGAATAACTAAAACAGTTTCTTTTACACAGTAATAGCACTTCCCTGTCACACAGCATCTTAAATCCTAGCACTTTACACCTATCTGATTAATTGGGACACAGCGTTGCCAGGGCTGGCTGAAGGATTCCACAAGGATCGCTCTGCCCACTGCTGAACTGCAATCTTTCCTGGGGTCAAGCACAATAGCTGCCAAAGATCAGCCTTAAGCGCTCGACCAGGATGGAAAGCTGAAATACCTGGTTGGGCTGGAGCAAGCAGGAGAAATCTGAGGGCTGAGGCTTTGCCAGCCGAGCTAAATGTGACCGTAACGCAGCCGCCCCCTCCCGCGGCTCCGCTCCATCCCGGTGAGCGCCGTTTTCAACCCCTCCCATGGGATCTTCGTGTGCCGAATTCACCGGCATTGCTCGCATCCACAAAGCAACCCCTGCCTCCCTCCCGCTCCACAAACACCTGCACAAGGGTGCTGCAGGATGCTGGGCTGGAGGATGCCACTGGTGCTGCTCAGGCCCTCAGCCACGGCTGGGAAGTGGGGTCCTTGTCTGCAAGTCACAGTGTAAGTACAAATGAAATGCCACCTTTTCTTTTTCTTTTTTTTTTTTTTTTGTCTTCCAAAGTCTGGAAAATGAATAATGCATTTCCCCCCCTAGCGCTGAACTATAAATTCTCCTTTTAGTGCGTGGAACATTTCTGAAGGAAAATGCCAGCACCCTGGCTGCTGCGCCCTCCTCCCTCTGACTCGCTCCCTCGCTTCCTCCGTCCAAGATGCAAAATCTCAGTTAAATAATACAAAAATATGTCATACTTGGGTTTTTCATTTAGGTGCAGATTTACTGTGGTTGCTGCTCATCTAACAGCCCCCTGTGATGGATTTTATATCACTCATCTGGTCAGATGAGGATGTGAGGAATTTGTATAATCTTGGCATCTTCCTAGGAGATAAAACCAAGTGCGTTTATCCCAAGGCCGCAGTGAAGCTCGGGGCGATGCTGCATAATACACCGCAGCTGAAGTGCCGGAACCACTTCTAGCTTTGCTAGCAGCTCTCCGCCTGCTCTTTGGCAAGTCCCTCATGCTCCTCGCTTCTCCAGCCTCCCAAATAACCCCAGTACCTTTTCTAAGGGGCTTTAACTGCCCCCAGACTATGGCTTCAAAGGCTCAGTGCAGCGAGTTTTCCCACAGCAACCTCTTCTACCGTTCTCACAGATCTACCCCGGGTCATACTGTGGGGACCATGAGAGAGGAAGGTGCACGTGCCCACTTGCTCAGCTGCTGGGCTCCATGCTAGGCTCTGAGTATTAAATCCAGACTCCATTCTCCTTGTCTAGCCAGAGCAAGCTGTGAAGGAGAGACTAGATGTCCAGGGAAGCTGAACTGCACAGCTCCCACTGTCACTGAAGGAGGTAAAATGCTTGGCTGATCTTCAGACCGCAGCAGAGAAACGTTTCCCGGTTTTAGGCACCTGCGACAGCTGAGGGCACCTCAGCGCCCTGCAAGGGAAGCATAAGGACGAGGGAAGCTGGTTTGTGGCAGCCGTCCCCCAGCTCATACGCGATCACCATCTCTATTGGTACAGTCCCAGCAGACCTAGGATTGCTCCCCGTCTCAGAAAGCCCTTTCACTGCTATTATTTTATCGCTGTCACAGTGCCAGAAAAGCCCATTGTTTCCAACCTTTAGGAAACGAGCCAAGGAGGGCGGCTGAGTATCGTTCTGTAGGACACCCAGCTGTGATAATGCAAAGAGTAAAGCTGAGCTACGACTCGGCCATGGAGCCCTCAGGTGGGGCTGGCGTGGGGAAGCGAAGGCTCAGGCAGAACAACCTCACCCTGAAAGCAGGCAGTGCCCGCACCTGCAGGACAAACCTAGCGAGGGAGTGCCCTTCTGGCTATTTATTTTTCATGGAGCTGCTCAGACAGGGATGGATGTCTTGGGAACCAACAGCAGAGAGGCACCAATGCTCACCCGTGGTACCCAGCAGCTTGACAAGCACGGAGCCGCAGCCTGAAGACAGCACTCGTGCCCGTGCCTGCCGGTGATGCCCACTCGCCAGGTGGAGCGGGGGCAAGCACAGGCAGCTTGTGTTTCAACCAGGAAACTCGGTGTGCCAGGCTAAACGCTCAGCTGCGGGTCAAGCATCAAACCTGATCACTGTTTCTCTACATGTAATAATTTATGATCCTGGTCTTAACACGTATTTTCAGGAACTGCCATTTGAATTAGGATGAAAACAGAAATTTACTCACTTTGACTATTAGGAAGAAGCAAGGTGGATTTACTGAATATTTTCCAAACACTTTGTATTAGGTATGGCAGTGTCACGGCTCTCAGGTGCCTGAACCCACAAGTGGTGCACGCATGGCTGGATCGCCCACGTCCCACAGCAGAGGACACAGGAAGCTGGCCGGGGCTGCTGGACCCTGGGCGAGGCAGAGCCTCCTGCCTCTGAAATGACCCAGGAGGTGCTGCCACATCTCCGAGCTATGTGACTGTACGCTGCGTGGCCGCCAGCCATCTGATGGTGACAGCCCACGGCTCTGCCAGGAGGGATGGAGATACCAGACAGAGCGATAGCATCACTGTTCTTTTCATCTATTTAAGCCCTGATTGCAGCCTCTGAAGTTGAGACATTCGTCACGTATGCACTATGGTCAGTTCACTGCAGGACTGGGGCATTCGGTCATCATCTCATTTGCTTTCTGAGAACAATGAAGTTTTTCCCAGGCTGCGGGTTTCAAACACACAGGATCCACCCCCGTGGATACCTGCAGGGGGTTTTACAGCAGTCCAGTAAGGGCATGGAAACGACGAACGTGCCCAATCACAGCACAGTGCGTTTTGCTAATGCAGAGCCGGTAATGAAATCTAGCAGAGCGCCAGACCTGATCATGACAAATATATTTGTCAACTCCTTTCAATAAGGAAGGAATTAAGCAAAATTGCAACCTGCTGCTAGATATTCTCTTCAAAGAGAAGGGGAGGAAAATCAGCTGTAAATTATTCCCTGCGAGTTACTACTTTGCTCTACCAATGCCTGATGGGCAGGCCATGGGTTTTGTCAGGCGAAAGCACCTCGCTGGAGCGGCGGGCTGGGCTGCCAGGGAGGGCAGGGCTGAGCACAACAAGGCGCAGGCAGGGAGAGGCAGCAGCAGAGCTGCCAGGCAGGTTCGGGAGCACTGGCTCCGCTGGCCCAGCACAGCGGTGCTCAGGCACTTCACCCTGGCTGTGCCAGGCTTCCTGCTGTATTTTTTTTTTTTTTTTTTTTTAAAGTTTCTCATTTGTTGGAGACAGAGTGAGGAAGCCTGCAAAGAGCAACGTACAAAGCAGGAATTTTATAAGAGAATTTAAAAATTGATGAGAAAAACTGGAACAATCTAAACTGATGTTAACTGAGTAATTAGGCAACATCAGGGCTGCAGTTTCTCTTGTGCATAAGTGGCCACTAGGCAGCTACTACACACAGAACCTTTTTCCTTTCTCCTGGTCCTACACAGATCAAGCCTGGAGCCCAAGCATCCATGAGCAGTGTACGGGCCCAGGGCAAGGACTCTGCACAGGAAGAAACCTCAGCTGCAGAGTCCCATAGAAATCCCATTAAAATGGATCAAAAGCTTTCCCTTGGCTTTACATTGCTTTAGGGACTCCTGGCAGCGTGAGCATGTTTCTCTGACGGTTGTGTGAGGACCCAAACTGCACATGGGGCAGGAGGAACAGCTTGGGCAGCAGCTCTGCCTGGCAGAGATGTTCCTGGGTACTTGCTGCAGGTTAATCCCACTTTAGAACCCCAAATTACCTGGCTTGTAAACTCAGGGGTTTCTCTTTCTCTCCCAGGTGGGTAGCCACGACATTTTGTCCTTCCTATCTGAGAAGCTGCAGGTCTCCCTGGGTAAGCTGGCTTGGGGCAAACCATCGCAAGCTTTACCATCAAATCCCTTGGCCCCAAACCTACATCTGAAAGCACAAGGCAGCAGAGCTGAGACGTGCTGGTGCAGATTGCAACAGTCTGGTCTTGTGGATGGCGACCAGCACGGAGGCAAAGGTGAGGAAAAAGCACACGGAGCAACAGGCAGAGCCTCAGCCCCGGGGCCAGCAGGAGCCACGGCCTCGCTCCCCGGGGAATGCCTCCCGGGTGGCCGCAGCCCTGGCAGCTGGCATGCGGAGCCGTGCCCCGCTCCCCGCTCCCTTCTCTCCATGGTTAATTATTCCAGCATTTCATTACTCACCTCACTTGGTTTCTTCCTTTCTCCTCCAGTGACAAATGAATTTCCAGGTGCTCTGTTGAGTGCTGTAGAGCGTAACCAGTGCAGCTGCTGCGTGGCCGTAATTCGCTTGGACAGCTGCACAGCCGCGGATTCTCCTTCCTTTCCCCCCACCACGTCCCTCTGGTGCAGGTGGGGTGAGGAGGAAGAACCTGCCCTGCCCTCCCTCATCCTCACACCGCCCTCTCGCAGGCTCACGTGTAATCGCATCGCTTACAGCACGTCTGCACCCCAAAACACAGACCCCAGCTGCCGCGTGGAAAAGGGGCTTTTAAGCACAACAGGATCGGTCGGCACCAGCTCAGTGAGTCCCGCTGGGCGGCATCTATAGACTCCGGGAGCCAGCAGCGTGTGGGGATCAAACAAATAACATTGCGACCTCCCTGCACGGGGCTAGGCTGGAGGCTGAACTAGACAGGGGGCAGGGAGGCTGCTTCATCTAATTGAAACAATTAGTGGGGTGTTTTCTTTCACCAGCCTAAGTTCTGTTGAAAAGCAAAGGGAGCCGCAGCCATGGGTGGACTGTATTGTATGGGGCACCCCTATGAGTTAATCACTCATTTACAAAATGCTGATATAAATTGCTGTTAATTAGCTCTGTAAATGCTTATTGTGCTGGCTAAATTAGAACCTGCTGGAAGGGGTTAGATGTGCCAACACAGCTTAATGTTATTTATTGATTTCTAAGGGGACTCTCTGTGGACATTTTGGGAGCCCTGAGAGACGGGCGAGCTCCACAGGCCTCTCCGGTTTTGAGATTTGGTTTTCCTTGCCTGTTCCCTTTCTGCCACTTCCTTCATGCCCGGCTGATTTGGGACAAGCGGCTGGCAGGGCTGCGGGTCATGCACGACGCAGCTGGGCACCGTAGCAGCACCCTCAGGCCTGGAGACCAGGCGCGAGTGCCAGCTGACCCAAGGAGACGGGTTTCCTCCTCTCCAGCTTCTCTTTCCCTCTGCACGAGCTGGGTTTGGATTTGCAAACCCTGCTCCCAGACCCATCTCCCACCACACCTTCACACCGTGCCTGGTGCTACGGGACCCAGGGCCGAGCAGCCCACAGCCCTTGTTCGTACGCTGACAATGTCCACCAGTGCCTGAGGGGACATGCCTTAAGGACGCTAAAACCCTTTGCAGAAGACTCCAGTGCCAAAAGCAGGCAATGGCATGCAACTGAAGCACTATTACCTCTAACTTAAGAGCACAAAGCACCCAAGAGCCACCAGCTGAGCCTGCAGCCAGGGCTAGGTGGCCTTGCCCTGAGCCACAGCCTGGTTGCAGGACCCCAACAGCACCCTCGTGAACTGGAAAGGACGACCAGAGACCTGCTGGCGGAGCTCCTCGGAGCTCCCAGAGGTGCTGATCATGTTTCCTCCATCAGTGTCCTCCTAAATTGAACAGGAACAGTACCATTGCCCCAAAATTCAAAGTAAAAAAGACCTCAGGCTCATCATGCCATGGCTGGGCTGTCCCCAGCTCCAGCACTGTCCAACACGTAGCACAACGTGCTGCCAGCTGAAACCTCCTGGACTAAACAAGCCAAGTCCCACCGCCTTCCTGCCGACCTCATTTCAGGTAAAGCAGCTGAGGCCAGCTGAGAAGAGAAATGAAACAAGAAAGATGAAGCATCTGACTTAGAAATCAGACAAATAAAAGGCAACGTGAAAGCCACAGAGAGCAGCAAACTTGCATCAGTGAAGCCAGCGTGGGCAGAGCAGAAGCAGGCAGCAGGACATCAAAGAGCGTGTAACACCCTTTTTTAAAAACAAATTTTGTCAATCAGCGCTGAGACACAAGCTAATTGCAGTCAGTCACCAGCGAGGGGGAGAGAGGAGGCGTTCAGCAGAGAATGCAGCCTAATTACAGCAAATTGGGGCATCCTGGAGCAGAAACACCAGAGCTGACAAGCAGCCTGCGGAGGGCTGGGTGAGAGCATGCAAGGACGGGGGCATGGGGGGCTCTGCAGACCCCACTGTCCCACCACCCAGCAGGGCTCTGCTCACAGCCGTGTTTCTTCCTGCCCACAGCGCTGACTAGACCTGATAAAACCTGCTGGAAAAGCAAAATAATCAATTCTGCACACAGCCAGGGATTAACCCTGAGCTCTGGGATGGGGCAGTGACGAGTTGTTATTTCCTGCACCACACTGAGGCTGTGACCTGGCCCCACAGCAGCGGCTGGGGAGGAACCACCACTGCGTGGATTAAGAGGAGAAGTGGGAATGTCTCACGTCGGCAGTGCTGTAACTCGAGGAGCAGCTCTTTAACATGGTCCCAGGGACAGACGGACTCCATTCTGGTAGGGGCACGGAGCTCTTTCTTCCAGGTGATCACTGCTGCAATTAAATGACTAATTTGTTGTCTGGCTGTACCTTTCTCTAGGGCTTGAAGAGATTGAAGTTCTACCCTGTTGCAGATGTCTCATTTTACAGCTTTGGATTTTAAGCTCCAAAATTCCTCATTTGGAGTCTCAACCAGAAGAAGGGGAGAAGGGACTGGAGGGGGACAGGGGTCCAGGGGTTGTCATCCCATGGTGGCCCTCTAAGCAGCACCACTTCTACCTTCCTGAGCTTGCATGTGGAGCTCCTGGGCAGAGGCGCTGAACAGGGATGTCTGCAGGATGCTTTAGGCTCCCTTCTGACCATCTGCAGAAGCTGATGCTTCCTATCTGGGCTGCAGCGAGGTAACTTCTACCCTGCTCAGTAGAAGAAAGTGCCATACTTGAGCCAGTGTTGCAGTAGGAAAACCAAACCACAGGGGCAGGAACCCCTGAGATAAGGCTTAATACAGGTCAGAGCAAAAACATGTTGACAAACTCCACTGGGGAAACCAGAAATGAAAATGCGTCTATTTATCACTGAAAAATTCAGCAACTTCAGACACACTCAGAAAGCATGACAGTAGACATGTAACAACATATTCAGTATCCCTTTCCAACTAGAAAATTCTCTGCCAAATTAATTTCCAACTTGAAGCAATGTGAATTCAGCACCAGACCTGGATCAAGAGACATTAACAGCAGTTAGTCTCACTTTGGGGAGTTGTGCTCCTGCTTTCAATAGTGAAGTCAAGATAGAAATCACAGTTTCAAGGGTTTTGTTTGTTTCTTTGAGGATCTTGTTTAAGTACCTGTTTTCAAAGAGGCTTTGCTGATCTGCGGTAGCGGAGGATCCGTGAGCTCCTCGAGCCCTCTGTCCCAGCAGACTGAGCAGCAGTTCCCTGCTGGGGGGCAGGGGGGCAGATGAGACCACAGCTGGAATAACATCACATCTCATTAGTGCAGAGCAAGCGAGAAGAGAGGAGGGCATCGAAAGGGCTGGCAGACAGATGTCGGTTTGGTTTAGCTCCTTGCAGATAAGCCCGCTGCCGGCCACGCAGCACAGACTGCGTCCAGATTGGGGCCGTCTGCCCAGGGCACCACGTGGCCGCGGGCTCCACGGGGACGGCAGGGAGAAGCGTGCCAAGGTGGCAATGGGGAAAGGGGTAGGGTCTGGCCTGAGTCCCCCGCCGTCTACTGCTGTAGTGTGCTCGTGAGAGCCGGGACATGCTTCCCAGCAGCTGTGGCACGAGGCCAGGAATGCGAAGGTCAGGAGCCTCCCTCAGCCTCCAGCCCACGGGTGCAGGCGCATCCCTGCTGTCCTCACATGTATGCGTGCAGGTAAGCATCCAGAGGATCCTAGAAGAAAACTTCAGCAGCTCATGAAAAAGGCACCAGAAAAATGTAAGAAAAGCAATGCAAAAATTTATATTTTATTTTAATTCAAAAATTTAAAATAGCTTTCAAATTCAGTAAAGTATGCCTGGACACAATGAAAAGCCTCATATACAGAGACAGATAAATTAAATTGTATATATTGCAGACAAGCCAAGTGTATGTATAGATTACATATTTACACTTTTATGTAAACCATATTTATACATTTTATTACATTTACAAAAAAAAGCTGATCTTCCACTACTGTTTACTACAATAATGAAAAAACATTTACATTGTGTCTTTTTTTACTGTACAAACTTTTGCTTCATAAAAATATATCTCTGTACAAAAGAGGGATTTTTTTCTTTTTTAATTTTTCTTTTTTTTTCCTTTTTTTTTTTTCTTTTTTTTTTTTCCTTTTCTTTTTTAAACATAATGCAAGTCCTCTGGGCGCAGGAATGGAGAATGTCACATATCAGGTCCTAGCCAGCTTGCAAAAAAATGGGACAAGACCCCCTCCACTGCCTTTGTTGCTTGGGCAACAGTAAAAAATGGTACATAATAGGTTGAAAGCAGCAAGTCTCATTTAAGTACAGCTCCCATTCTCCCTACCTTGCTGTTAAAATATCTCAGGCTCGTTTTACACACCTTGACGCAAGCTTCTTGCGATTACATTGATTGAGTGGGATTTGGAAAGGTCTGAAAAGCAAATGTGGGACCTGTTGTTGAGTGTGCGTACCTCACTCCCCTCCGCCCGACAGCCCAACCTGCTCAGGGTGTGCCCAGGGCTCAGCACTGCTAGCAGCACGAGAGAATTTTCTTCAGCTCAGTGACAGGAGCCTGGAAAGGTTCAAGCTCTGCTGCTGCTGTGGGATACTGCAAGGTGTTGGAGTTGTGTGTACTGAGAGAGGACCAGGATGTTGCGACCACTGGCACCAGAGCACAGGGGACTGCAAAAGGGCACTGCCTTCAAGATTTGCCACGCAAGGGAGCCTGGTCCATTCGCTGCGTTACGGGGACTTGGTAAAGGCAGGGAAGAATAGGCTGTAGGTTTGGCCAAGGGCACGAATCACAGAAAAATTTAGGCTGGAAAGGGCCTTTGAAGTGAAATATGGGCCAGGGGAGCAGACGTGAAGTCAGGAACCAGCTCGCTCTCTGCACAGACAAGCAGGAGGACCAGCGGAATATCCTGATCCTGGGTGCAGCAGTGTGAGAGGCAGCTCCCCGCCTTCACCACGGCAGCTCGACTGAAGCAGATGAACTGGAGGGGAGATGCACCCTGGCTCCAGGCCCCAGACCCAAGTGCCACTGCAGCCTACCTGTGGTCCCCTCTTCTCACCTACCCTTCAGCTTGCACTGGGGTCTGTGTCCTGCAAGCTGGAGATGCTCAGGGAGGGGCAGGCGCCCCTGCCAGCCCGTCCTGGCTACCCGAAGGAATTTAGTCCCAAAGCCAGCTGGAGGGGTGCAACTGCCTCCGCCTGCATATTTGGCATGAGCTGGCAGAGTGGCTTGCTGCAGGACTCGCTCTGTAACGGCCCAGAACTACGCGTGCGCTCACCTCCATGCGGGCAGTGTCTAACTTCCACCCACGTTGGATCAGGGCTCTGGCTCACACATGTGCTTCCACCCATCTCTGAGGAATAAATCAGAGCACCTTTGCAATGCTTTGGGGAGCAAAGACGGCATTTTTTGGCAGGCTGGCTGTTGAGCAAATAGGCTGTAGAACGCTGCTTATTCTAAGAGTGCTGAATAAGAGACAGAAGTAAAAAAAAATAATATATATTTATACATATACACACGCGCACACACACGCGCTCACACAGTAAAAGAATAAACAAAACAGAAAAAACTACCCTGTGGTTTTTGTTAGACAAAACCTCAGCTGACATTAGGTAGGGGAGAGCCAGTGTTTAAATGCAAGCATGGATGTAAACACCACCCCATTTGTTTTAATTATTTTCCCTTCAAGTTTTCTGTAAGAAAAAGATGCTTCATTGACTTACTGCTCTAAGTCAACTGTATTTCAGAGAGGTGCTTGACATAGTTTGGTAAAATGGCACTGTTGCCTTCTTTGACTGGTCTAAGAAACAGTGACTCAAACCAAACAGACTAAACCCCTAAATCAACAAGAGCAGCTCTCCTCTTTATTAGAGGACAGTGTCATCACAAAAGCATCATTCTGTTATAAGGGAGGAGAAATGTCAAGCCACCTTATCTGTTCTCGTGAAAGCCAAGCCAACCTTTCTGCCCCTGGGAAATAAAGGAAAGAGCTTTGGATAGAAATTAAAACTCTTATTGCATTGCCATTTGGAGGATCAATATGGAAAGGGCAAAGGCTTTTGAATGCTACTGGTGGGGGGGATCAGTATTTGTTAGAGTTATTTTTAAAGAGGTTTTTGTCCTTTCGTGTCTGGCAGCAGTTTTCTTATTAGGGTGTTGGGGAATGGCTAAAATCGGCAGTCACCAGGAGAAGGCCAGAGATGGAGGGAAGTTTCCTTATCAGCCCTGAAAGCAGCCTCAGGTTCAAAGAGAACATTGAAATGAACATGGGAGCAGAAGAAACCCAACAAGAATGTACAAAGGAAAATTAAATACAGGGAAGAGAAGAAAAGCTTGAAAAGTTTTGCTTTTCTCGTTGAAAAGGTCCCATTTGAAAATTTCTTCTGCAAAAGCCTTGGCTTAGACAAACCAACAAATAACCCATAAAACCAAATAAAGACAGATCAAGTATTCATCTAATCCCATACCGGTATTTTCCATTAACCCCAACCAGCACCTTGTGCATTGCAACCTGCGTTCATCTTCGCTGTCCAAGCTCCTCCCAAAAGTAGAGGGGACCCCACATACCCCGCTGCTCCCTCCAGCATATTGATCCCATCACCTCGCTTCCCGGACTTCCACTTCCCCAGGTCTTGACATTGGGCTGAAACCCACCAGGACAGTGGGAGAGAGGAGCTGTGTTGGAGCAGACCTTTGGTTGGCTTCATTATCCACAGCAGGATGCAGAGGGTGGGTGAGGACGACAGAGGACAACCCAGCAGTCTCTCAGGAGTTAACACAAAGTCCAACAAGGTGTAGCAGCTTCTCCACAGCCTCAACAAGGTTGGGAGGAGGGAGATGGGGAGGGAATGGATGGAGACTGGTGAGGTGAAACACAATCATCCGTTAGATACCAACCCGGAGGAATCTGGGACAATAGGAAAGGAAGGGCAAGAAAGAAGGAAACACTTTGTTATTACGAGCAGAAATTATAAGAATGCCCACAATAACTTTGGTATCTCAAACTAAGAACTTGCCAGTCTAGAAGTGTCCTTCAGGGCTGCTTAGTGCTTTTGTTTACAACAGCAAGTTATTCCTCTGTGCCTGTGCAATAAAACTTTTAAACCCCTTGGTTTATTCTCCTTTGTACCTTTTGCACCACTGTACAAGATGCTCTGTCTGAAACCACACTGTGAATGATTTCCCTTAGAGACTTACTTTTTCCTTCCTTCCCTGGTGACTGTTCTCATTACAGGGATATTTGGGATTTGGTTTGCCACTGGTCCCCAAGAGGCCATGCCCTAGCTGAGCACCTGACACTCAGAGATGGCGATGCTGGTTTGGGTCCTGGCCTGGCCAGAGTTCTCCCGGACAATCTGAACCACTCTGGGTGCTCCTTTGAACCACTCCAATCGAGCTTTTTTAGAGTGACAAACACAAGGCTCTGAGTAGCCTGCAAGTGGGAACGAGATGCTGTCGGGGGGGCTGCAGCAGCAGTCAGCAGCACAGAGACCCACTCAGCAGCACACCGGGATTTTATTGACCGGTTCAGCCAGGCTGCGTTAGGGTGGGACAGGAGCACGGTGGCACTGTCCCACTCTCATGCTCCCTTTCTGCCACTTACCACACAGGGGACGAGTGCTATACAGCTGTGCACACGGTGCTGACTGTGAACTCCGTCTCGTTGGCCATGATGTCCGTGGGCTGCAGGTTTCGGTCATACATGGGGTTTTCAAATGTTGCTCGGACGTTGGTGTTTTCATGGCCTGCGTAGCCATTGAATGGGACTTTTGGTCTTCTCCTACAGGATACCAGAGAGAAAATCCAGAGAGGTCACAGCTACTCCTGCTGTAACCAGCAGAATAGCACTGAAAGTCAGTGGAAAGGAAAAAGCTGCTTTTGAAGAGGATAAACACCTGGGGGAAAGGCAGAAGGGATCTATAGCAAATCTTATTATAGATTTGTGGTACAGGAAGCTCTCTGGGCTTTGCTGTAGTTCTAAGCACACTCCCTCTGCAGAGCGGCCAGTCCACACAATGCTTTGAAGTGCAGCAACATTTCCGCAGCAATGCACTGATCAGGAGAAATAAGTGATTTACAACATATGCAAAGCTGAAGTATGAAATTTACTTTGCCTTATCCTACTTAATGTTGCCACAAATCTTATTGATGGTCATAATAGCCCTCAACACTCTCCTCTCCTAACACCCTTGCCCTTCCATGCACGCTTGCTCCATTTCTTTTTTACTTTCTGAATTAAATGAGAAACCAGGTCTAGGGGGAGTGCTTTTAAGTCAAGCTCACAAATATTTCTGTCAGCCCCCTTGTTTTGTTTCACTTACTGGCATCATTCCTGAAACCTACCTGTGTTTGTACAGATAAAGCACAAACCCTGCAATAATCAGGGCTATGAAAGGCACAAGAATGGCAGCTGCCACAGAACTGCTGTTTGATGCAAAATGGTGTCCTATTGACTCTGGATCATTTTCCATCATGCTGATGTCTGAAACACAGCAAAAGTAACCACATTTCAAAACACTGCTGCAGAAAATGGAGCTTGCTTGACTTACAGGTTACATCTTCAACGACAGAACAACAGAGTTACAAGTGTTGCTGTAAACGGTAATCAAAAGCTTCTGACTTCCATGAAGAATGGTTTGGAGATCTAGCCTAGTTTAGGTATTATCATTTATTGAGGAGTGCCATTAAAGATAGATGTAAACAGATGAACCTTACTGAAACGCTCACGCTTGGATACGTAAAGCTAGGCTTTAAGGGAGACTTCCAAAGGCTGCAATAACGAGCACCTAATTCTCCGTAAAGGTGACAAGACTGCAGGGTCAGATTCCAAAAAAGCTAAGAGGTCTAAGAGCTTAAGCCACATTTTAAGAGAGATTAGAGGCTTTTAGAGGCTTAGACCGTGGGTAGTTTAAGCTCTTAAGTGCCTCTGTGACTTCTGAAAGTGAGATGGAGATGCTTTTTATGGCAGCAATGGGACTGGGGCTCTTAGGTCAGACATCTGGTGACATGGGGAAAAAAATGTGCCCAGGTGCTCTTTTGTGCCTCCAAACTCTGTCTTTGAACAGAAACATGTTTATTTAAATACCTCATTTTAGTTCCCAAGTTAAAAATGTTCTTGTTGTGTTGTTTGTCTCCCTCAGATCTTGTGTTATACAAGCTGAAGATGGGTTTAGTCCCCCTTGCCAGCATATCCAATGTTTAATGTATTCAGTGGTTAAACACAAGCTAGAGCAGAGCTGCTGCATCCAGTGTACAGGGAGGGACTGGAGATGAGAAAGGAGCAGCTTGCAGGGTAGAAATGCTTTCAGGGAATTGCAATCCCCTCCTCCCTGTGCAGCATGGAGAGCACTGCTTCAAAAACAAAGGAACAGCAGCTGCTTTGGATGTGACCACCTCCCATCCCCCTTGGCTATAGAGACCTGAGGGCACCCAACTTCTCTACCCCAGTGGCCAGTTTGCGTTTCACCAGCTCTCTTGTAAACAAGGTACGGAGGGGACAAGTAGGGGGGAGACAGGCTGGGCCTTCACTGGAAAGGGTTAGGTTAAATCTGACAGCTCAAAACCAACTAGATTTGGCCCAGCAGGGTTGAAAACTAATGCCAGGGACAGTAGAATCGTTTCCTGCTTGAAAACCTCCACTACCACCAAAATGTAGCTTTCAGCAATTAAGGAAAGAAGTATTAGTCAGAGGAAGGTTACCCAGTCTCTGAAGACCAAACTGCCCGAAGCCTTTGCCACGCACAAAGCCCTGGTACACAAACGTGCCACTTGATGACTCTGATGAGACCTGCAATGATACGAGACCAGAGATTAACAGATTTGTTCAACACTTCTCTGGGTTTTTAGCACCCATCTTGTCACAGTCTCTTTCAACTTCATGCACAGCACTAATTTAATTCAATTCCCCAGAAAAAAAGTGGCATTTTTTAAGAAGTCTAACTGCCCAACAACTTGTTAAGACTCTCACATCTCAAAGGAAGGGGGGGTGGAAATCTTGTTTGCGATAAACTACAGAACATGCTGCTGATTCAACAGGGATAGAGATGGCCCTGAGCTATGACTAGCCATAGGTCAAACAAATGCACATTTCTTCTAAGCTCCAGTGGATCTCTTATGGGCATGGGAAACTACCAGACGGAAATTGGGGTGAGAAGTTGACTCCATAAGGGAAGATTAGCTCTTCTAACTTGATGTTAAAGAGATATAAAATGTTAAAATGGAATTAATCATGTTGGTTTCTCCTCTAGCATTATCTGGAAGACTTACAGATAACCAGAGGGCAATAAGAAAACATACAGCTGCAAGGGACTGTGGAAGAGCTGACTGCTCATATAACGTTATCTCACGTGCTGGAAGAATGCCCTATGTGCCCTTCAAGCAAGCAGGTCACTGGAGGATAACAGCCTCATATTGCTACCAGCTAAGGGAGTTATTCTCCCAGCTGCAGTGAGAGGAAAGCTGGGGTTATGACAGCAATGGGATGAGCTGTATGGACTTTGTATATGTCTGTGTACTTACATGTCCATCTAGAGCCCATTTATCATTTTTGAACTTGTTTACAAAGATCTCCACTGGCCCCATTATCTGATAAACCTGGAGAAGGAGGTGCACATCTTCTTTCTTGTAAATGCCTGGAAAATAAGTGACTTAATCATTAGATCATAATAACTCAATTCAAATTTGAAGTGATTCACTTTCTACCTGAGAGTAGAGAAATCCCCTCATCATCTCAAGAGTGGGCAACACCTCCTATAAACCTATCGGTGGGATGCACCAGGAAACACACCACAAAAACACAATCCCATATCCACCCCCCAGGATATTAAACACAGTTTGCACGTGGGAAGAGACTCAGCTGTTAACGTTTAGGTTATGTTACCAGCTCAGTAACACAGTGCTCCTTGGAGGGCAGGGACAAGGGGCACTCATGCCATTTAACTGTTTGTATTAAACTGTAAGTCCACCAGCACAAAGGGAATGGACAATGGACTGGGTTGCGCTGCCTTTCAGGTCAAGTCAAAGCAAACTCAGGTACAGGATTTGTTCATCTTGGTCCAGTCAAAGATTGGAGACTTCAGACCTGGGTGGTTCTGTCAAGCTCTGTCAGAAAATCCACACCATTCAGATAACAGAGCACACTGCCCCTTGCCCTGCAGTTTACGACAACATTTATGACAACACGGTGAGTATAAATCCCTGTGAATGGCCATGTCACCTCCCTTACCAGACACCTGGAGTTCCACACCGCTGTGGTCTATTAAAGTGGCATTGACTTTACTGGTGGCAGGGTCAAAGCTAGTGACAGACAGCATCGCAGGCTGCTTTTTCCCCATGTATTCATAGGAGCCTTTCCAAAGGGAATTTCTTGCAAACACGTCAGCAGGCACTAGAAACCACAGCAAATGGGGACAGAGAAACACAAGAGCATTGTATTGCCACTTATTTCCATTTCTCAGAAATCAAAATAGAGCGAATTTCTTTCCTTGCTTGAATTCAAAAATACATATTTAAGTATCTCAAATCCCACCCACTCTCTGTATTATCATCACTGAGTTCAAAGTCAAAGAGAGAACAAACAAGCTGATGACTTTAATTTTGTTGTTTTGACAAAAAAAGCCATGAAAGTTTTAAAAACAATCAAAACCCAAAAATGGGTTCTTAGGAAAAGCTAACACACAACAAAACCCCAACAACCAAAGTTTTAAAAAAGCTCTGATGTAAAACATCCTTGAGGGCTTGAGTGCCCTGGGGAGTCCAGCGGATGTTGGCACTCTACTCCCTTAAGGCTCCTGTCCGTTCTCCAGCGAAGCATGAAGGAACAGGATGGGGCATGCGGGCTGCTTTCACCAGCCCAGACGTTTCAGATGTGCAAGGAACAGCGGGTTTTCTGGCTGCTCTGGGGACAGGGCAGGAGGGGATTGTCCTCATCCTTTGCCACAGGGCAGCGCTCAGATCCAGTACCAGTGCTTCCCATGGAAGAACCAGCTCCGTTACGTACCCGACACCTTGGCGAGTGGTGGGTCCCGTGCGGTGCCAACCGGCCTTCCGCTGGGGCGGATGTCAGCTGAAAGAGAGGGACAAACCCACAACCCATGAACATTGTGGCATCTGACACTGCTGAGACGCTTCTGTTGTGGTGGTGCTCATAAAGGACATCTGACGTTGCTTGCACATGTAACGGGGCTAACCACCCTACAAGGGCTTCGGATGGGTTCCTGCCCAGCCCGCTTCAGACTGAAACAGCACGAGCCTTTTGTTTACTATCCTGCCTTGCCATCTGCTCCAACCCAAAGTGTCCAGAGATAGCTACCATGCTCCCCAGGAGCCACACAGCTGTATATCAAGACTACATATACCTGACCTAAGACTTTAGCTTCGAGGCAAGTAAAAGGTGGGTAAGGTACAGACTAAGGTTCATCTTGTGCAGATGTTTCTAGGTCCAAAACACCTGGCAGAAAATCCCCCATCTTTGCCCTGCCTCTTTCCTGGGAGCTGTGCAGGACTCTGTGGCAGCTGTGGTCTCTACAACCAGCTCAGCCATGCAAACCCACAACTTCTCTAAAGAGCCAATGTATCTCTAAGAGCACAGCTGTTTTCTCTTGGGCTGCAATGCCCCCCTCTGCAGAGATGTAAGGAAAAGCCAAGCCGGGGTCATGCTGTTCAGAGCTTTTACCGAGACAAATAGGTGGTTTTCCGGTCCAGCTGCCATCTGCTTTACAGGTTCGATGCTCAGATCCTCCAGTGAGATAGTACCCATTCTGACAGGAATAGATCAAGGTGTAGCCCAGAGATGGCAAATCCAGAGCCCCGACATTGGCGTGGGAGGGGGTTTCTGGCTGCTTACAGTGGTGAGCTGAAAAGCATGAAACCAGAGATGAGATACCTCAGCCATTCATACACAGAAAGGCAGAAGAGTGTCACCAGTGATGTCGGCAGGGACACAATTCTCTTAGAAGAGCATTTTTCAGCAAAATCTTTCTCTGATCACTGAGGGAGACAATGCCATGCCTGGATTTTTCCCAGCCAGATGAATTAATGAGACCATTTCCCATGCTTCACTGGCCAGATTGCTCTTCCTGGCTGAAGCTCTCAGGGGATCCTTCACTTGGTTCCAGCTTCCATGAACTAAAAAAAAAATCAGGCACCATTATCCCTCACCTTTTAAGGAAAAGACGTCAAAAGCAAATGATGTTAAAGACCTTGTGCCTGACACATGGAGGAGAAGAAAGCTCAGTTCACCCTCCGAGAGCTGAGCAGGAGTTTGAGCTGCTTGTGGTTAGATGGCCATTGCTGCCTCTGAGCAGGGATGAAAGTGTTTTTAATGCCTTCCCTTGTAGCTGCATTCAGAAAGGCTGGGAAAAGAAACTGAGCAGCCACCGTCCTCCTTTCTCTTAACTTTCACCCCAGCAAAGTATCCTAGGAATATCTACAGGCCAAAACGTGCCTCTGTAAGACATCAAGGCCCAGTAAGTCAAGCCAATGATTCCAATAGGTGCATTACACATCTGTTTTTGCATAACCTTTCTTGGAAGGACCAGCATCCTACTAATAATTTGCACCTACCTGTTCATAGGATCACACAACAAGTCCTCAGAAGCGTGCAGTAGTCATAAATTCCCATAATTGCTCAATAACTTCCAGGAGCTGGCCTACAGAAATCTAAGCTGAGCTCGTCCAACTGCCTGCCACCAGAGAGAGTGTGTGCCTGTGCTGCTCTATCAGGCCTTGTTGTAAATGTGTCACCACTTTCCTTGAGAAGTTACGGCACAAAGCTAATCAATCACAGAGCCAGGAAGCTTGCTCTCACCCACGCTGTAAATTTCCCCTTTCTGTAGCTCTCAAACCGCTCATGAATGAAAACAAATCCTCGGCAGCCTTCATGAGGTATTATCTTCATCCTCGTTTTACAGAAGATGAAAAATAAAATTCAGAAAGGCTGAGAGACTAACCCGAACTCGCACAGCCATAAAGCAGTGTCCGGGAGCCCCGGCTCCGAGCCCACAGCCCTGCTCGGAGCTGGCAGTTCAGTGTTACATTAGCAGCGACTGCATCCCACTCCACGCTCCCATGCTGCGGATGGAGAAGGCTTTTCACAAAACCTAACAGCAACAACTCCGTAGCCCTTGCTGGCACGAGTAAGTCAGCATGAGTAAGTCAAAAATATCTTCTGTTTCAATGCATCTAGCACCAGGAGCAAAATCCCACTTACAGTCACAGCTGTTGCTGCATCCCTGCCATCTTCCAATTCAGCAAAGGGAAGCCTGTGAATGTGGGGTCACATTCCCCTCACCAAGGCAAGCAGCGGGGAAAGGCAGCTGCCTTCCAGCACAACTGCCCCCTCTCCCCTGATGCTACCTGTAGGAGGTTTTTAAAGGCAGGCGCCCCAGCTGGGCTACCCACCTGGGCTGCTCATGGCACGTACCCCTGCAGGGTTTAACTGAAAAACGTCTCGCCAATAAACCATCTCACAAGAGAGAGGAAGAAGATTTGTAATACTTATGATACAGAGGCCATGATGGATATTACAGCTTAAATACATTAACTCAAATTCCTTCTGGTATAGCACGGAAAAGATGATGGACAGCTTAAAACAAAGAGCAACACATTATTAAAGACGAGGAGAAACACTGCTCTGCTGGAGAACCCTTCTGGCTAAATGTTAACTGTGGTCCCTGGAGTGAGAGCTCACATCTCGGCCATCAAACATGGTTTCAGAAGCACAAAACAAAGTCTCACCTCAAACTACGTCTCTGAGGAAGGAAAAAGTTAAAAAAAATTCTTATCTGAAACCAAAAGTGGCTGCTGGTATAATCATGTCAGCAGAGAAGTCATCATGTGATCGCCCCTTTTCTTCAAGGACATGTTTTTTCAGAGCCCTCTCACAGAAGATACCAGCTCTTCAGAGCCAGCAATTTGCATGGTGAACCACAGCAACAACAAAAGATAACAGCATGGTCAAAGGCACCAGCTTCCTTTGACAAAACTTCTTCAACACTTACGGACACAGTCCGGCTGCACGCCGCTCCACGTCAGGTTGGGGAGGCAGGTCCTGGTGGTTGAGCCCTGCAGCAGGTATCCCTTCTGACACTTGAAAATAATTATGCTTCCCACCTGTGTCAATAGGAGACAAAACACTGAACTTTCCAGTGCAATGTACTTATAATACAGAAGTATGTTTATAATTTTCCATCTTCTATACACTGAAAAGGTGAGTTATCTGCTTTCTGCACTCACCCCCCTGACAGAGTCTAGAGCCAAGACAGCTCTCAGAGCCCCTGGAAAGCTGCTGCCTTTAACTGTGCAGAGAGTTACTTCATTCCTGGTAGGGAAGGCTGCTACATCTTTTAAAAACACCCAAAGCTAGCATTGTATTTAGAAATGGCTGAAACTGTTGCCAAAAAGGACATTCAAAATAACTAGTATCAACAGCATTCCATAGGCATAGTATAAGTGCCAAATTAGATTGTGAATAGCAAAAAGGATCACAAAACCTGAAAACTGACTCTTCAACATTTCTCAGGTATGCTTACTTTTTGCAGATAATTCACTTCTTGTATTTGGTTTCAGCAAGATAGTGAAGCTCTCTCCCTGCTTCAGACAGGTGGCAGTGTGATGCAGTTTGGCTGTGAGCCCCATTGCCGCAACTGGATTTACTTTAAAACCAGAATATGCTGGAATAAGATTACCAAGTAGAGCTTTGAGCATCTTCCCTGTCTTCCCTGGCAAGGCTGTACCACGCAGGCCCCTTCCTTGCTGACTGCAGTCGGGTTTTATCACACACTCGCTCCTGGACTCTCAGTTGGCTGCCGAGGTCCCCAGGGCACCGCATCCAAAGGTGCAATTTCCCCAAACGCTCCCTGCTCCAGCCACCACCTCATCCCCAACGAGGTGGCTCCGCTATGGCGTGCAGCTCTCAGACTGACAGCCCTTACAAAAGTCAGACTTAAGGTGTCTCAGGATTAATTAAATTCTAGTATTAATTCATTAAAACCCAGGATTAAGATAACTAATTAGCAGCAAAACTGAAAGATCCATTCTGGCAGGAGTAGCCGCATGGAATTAAATATCCCGTCCCCGCGCCTGGCTCCATCGCAGCAGGAAATGGGCACCCGCGGGGCCAGCAGCGGAGGCTGGAGGTGGAACACCCCGGGGAATTGCTTTGGTGTTTTCTCTCCTTTCCACCGATTTCACACTGTATGGATTACGAAATCCACCTCCAGGATTTAGTTGGAAAATGAATGGAAATTTCGTCTCCAATGTGAATACTGATTATACTAATAACTATTAATTAGCACTGTAATTAATATCATAAATAATGCATTGCTAGTTAATCCCCTACAAATGCACTCTCAAGTGTAATGGAGGACGCCGCGATGTCCTGCTCACAGATGCCACATTGACCTGTGTGAGGACTCGGACACGGATTAACCACAGCAAGTGCCGCTGGGGGGACTCCGCTGCCGACAGTACCTGGTAGCCCTGGGAGTTGTTCTGCATCCCAAAGAGAGGCACGCCGGGGTCTGCGCACGTGGTGAGGCTCGGGTCTTAAAAGAAAAGGACAGACACTGTTTTAAAGGAGCAGCTGTGAAAGCCACGCTGGAGCTCTGCTTTCCCCTGCTCTCCGCAAAGCATGACCATGCTGTGCCTTTGCAACACGAGCAAAATATTTTGCTACAGAAGGAATACATAGCAACAGGGAAAAATACATGGATATTTTTGTTTCTTAAATCCCTGACGGTTGCAACACAACCTAACCAGAGGCATTCTATCACTCATGAGAAAATGTAAGAACATAAATCTTGTCTCAGAGACATTTCTCTTCCCTTCCCCTATTCTATACACCACAAGCAAAGCAGCTGGCTCACCGGCGCTGTGCCCTCCTTTCCCACCGGCCGTCCCCCTGCTCCGAGGGTGCGATGACCCTGTCCTCCTCTGCGCCCTGGGTCAGCGCGTTTGTCCCTCCGGGCATGGCTCAGCCGTCCCTCGCACGCTCACCTTGGAACCTCGCTAGTTTGTGGTGATAGATGGGGGCTGGAAATTTTAATGCATCTCAGATACATAATCTCTCTTTATGCCTCGTTTGGTCTCAATCTATCAGAAGATGAATACACACAATTCAGTAGGAATACTTGCTGCTACTCTTTTAGCATTTATCTCCTTTTTTTTCCAGTATGTCGACAGTAGCAGGACTTCAATGGAATCAAGGCAGAGATGTATTACATTATTATCAGCATCCCAAACTGAGCAAAGGAAACTGAAGTTTCAGTGTGAAAGGCAGTTCAGCAGCAGCAGGTTCCCTGCTCCTTGGGATCACAAGATTGAGCTAAGCTGCAATGCCCACCCGCAGGAACACTACGGTACCCCAGCAAGGGGATAACTATTCTAGCAGAGACCTGGAGTATCGTGGAATCTCATTCAGACGAGATTCTGGTCTGGATTCCCAGCCTTTTTTCTTTGACACGCTTGATATTGCTATGAGAAGGACCAACCCCTCTCTATACTTAATCAAAATACTTCAATTAACAGGATTGTGCAAGACAAGAAATAAACTAAGAAAAGTGTCTACAATCCAACACAGAGTGGGAGCAGAAGTGGCCTGTCACTTCTTGCTGAAGCTATAGGGAAATGGAGCACAACTGTACCTAACAGCCCAGTTATTTGTTTTTATGCCTTTATTCCTTATGATCTAACTAACGGGCCTCTTCGTACCGAAGCATTATGCACACCTTGCTGTTCTCCCTGGGTCCTTGGAGTCACTAAAGGGTTGCAAAATGCGGCCAATCTGGGGCTGCAGTACACAAGCTAATTCAGTTTCCATCATTCAACTCTGCTGAGATTTGTCATTCATCACCGATGTAGTTTTCATGGAAGCCCCCACATAAATCACAGCATTTAAAATAAAGAACCCCACTGGCTGGATGAGGTGGAAGGTGATGGATGGCACAGGGTGGAGGGCAGAGCCTCGGTCTCCTGGCTGCATCTGGGGGGTCTGGCGGTGCTGGCCATCTAACGTGTCTCAAAAATGGATGAGATCTGACTAAATACAACACTTCGTGTTTGGCTGCCTGTGTTGGAAGCTGACGTTTCTGGTCAGGGTGTTGTAGACACACGTCTTTCCCTTCCTATGGTTTGTTTTGGGGAGACAAATTCAAAGTACATTTCACCAGCAGCATGGCGAGCTGTCTGCTGTGTTCAAACACTGTGGTTTCACACACGGCTCTGGGGGGCTGGGTGCCATGTATGTATGACAGGATCCTGGATAAGGGTTTGCAAGAAAGTGATGAAGCACTAGAGAAACCTGACACTAGTATTTAAAGCCAGAATTTACAACAGGAGGCATGTGCTTCCAACTGTACGTGAGAAGCTCCTGGTGACATCAACAGGAAACTAGAAGACTGACGTTCAGGCCACAATTTTTTTTACATTAATGTAACTGGTGATACATTTAAGATGTAGCTAACAAGCTAGAATGATTAAGAACAGTGGAGAACAGTCTGAGATCTGTTTCTGCCCCAGCTGGGGGCAGGTAACGTGGTAACGGTGGTGTTCTGGCAGACAGCTAAGGCAAACAGCACAGAGCCTGTGCAGTTTATCACCACAGGAGCCCTGGAGTTCAAGACTGTAGCCAGAGTTTTAAGTTGGTGGAGAATGCTGTGACTAATTATGATTATACACTTCTCTTAGGTTTCAAAGGGTTCTGGAAGCCCCAGAAAATAGTCACATGAAGAATGTGTGGAGATTTCAATCTGAATCCCGACATTACAGCTAGGCAAAGCAATTTGTAGGATTTTGTTCTCTGGATACATCACCTTCATATTATAGGAGTTGCTATTCTGCCATTCTGGATATAATTGAGATGCAGCAGAGAACATAAGAGCTCTCACGTGCACCGTTTGGGCAGAACTGGGTTTTGCTGCAGTTTCTGTGAACAGAACAGCTTCACTCAACGGCAACCTATGGCTGCTCTTTGCGGCTGAACTGAATTTTCAGTCGCATTACTGATAATGATATAGTGCATCTCCACAGAGCAACGTGTTGCGTTGGAGGCCCCTGAGGAAGCCTGGAACCAGCACAGAGACCACAGAGCCCACGACTGTGCACAGCCAACAGCTTGGATGTTGGCAGGGGAACAGCAGCATTAGCACAGTGCAGGGCACGAGTGCAGGCACGGCACTGCACTGATGCACCGCCGCCATCCCCAGCCCCGCAGGTAACTCAGGTAGCACCAGCCTTCAGGATCTCTGTGTGCTGCTTCCCTCCACAGGCTCTCACACAGCCATCAAACCCCGTGACCCACGTCACAAACGTTGATCTGGAAGCTCTGCAGAGGAACTCCTCCCTCCCGCCCACCCGCAGCCCGGTGCAGCGCTGAGAAGCGGTGATGGGGAAGCGATCGCCTTCCTCAGACACTCTGTATGCTGGCCACCACCAGTGGCAGGGGCAGCAATGATGGGGACAGGCACTGAATCTAAGCAGCAAACCTCAAGAGGAAGGGGGGTGTTTACCACCAGCTAGTACAGTCAGAACAAAACAAAGCATCATCTCTATACAAAAGGAAAATGCTCCCGTTTTAAGGGAAACAAAATGCTAATGTCTGCAAACCCAGAAAGGAAAAAAAAACCCACATTACTCTACAAATGAAAATGCAAAACGACAACTCTTTGCTTGTAGCTGCAAGACAGGAGTCTCCCCTTACCTATGCAGCTGGGCTGGGTCCCGCTCCACGTCCCGTCGGACTGGCAGAACCTCCGGGCTGATCCCACCAGCACTAGTGGGGCTAAGCAGGAGAAGGAGACAGAAGAGCGGTACGTGAAGCCTCTGTCCTCCCGCCTGCCTTGAGCAGGTATCCCAGGATCACCGCAGAATACAGCTGCAACAGGCAGAGACCAGAGGATTGCAATGAGCCTCCTCAAGAGCAAGCAATGTTAATAAGCTAAAGATGGGTCTATTAATGGCCAAAACCTTACTACTCACTGCCATCAAACTCTGTGATTGACTAGGGAATTAGTAGTGGCAGGAGGCGTTGCTGGCTACTTTCCTTGTAATTTTCTCTTTTTGCCAATTGCTGTTAATTAACTTCCACCTTCTCCCCATCTTTTCTTTTTCCTTTTTTTTTTTTCCCCTAGCAGCATGCTTAGCTTTAAAATGTATCTCTAATTGCACGATGTCAAATTGCTATATGGTTCCATGTCACGCAGAAAGCCCACTAATTATACAAGATCCAGGGAAAGGTGCAAGGAACACAGTGAGGGCTTTGTATGATTTAATATGAAAATGGCTATTGTGCAGCTGCCAGCCATTCAGCCAAGAAAAGCAACTCAAATCTGCCTTTATCATTATGAGACATTTAACTAATTTTTTGCATTAGCTATTTTATCAAGCACACAGGTTTCCACCCAGCCAAAGCTCTGCCTTCACAAAACATTGCTAACTTCTGCTGGAACACTGCAGTGCCCTTTGCCAACGGTTGGCAAAGTTTCAGGAGCCCTGATTTCAGAAGACTTGGTCACTAAGGGGAGACAGAGACAAACAGCCAGAGTTTTAAAGATGCCTCACGGAGGAGAACACGTGAAGTGTTCAAACTCATTGCAAACCTGACCTCGCACCTACATAAAAAGAGTGACTGCATGACTGTGTCCAGATATTTAACTTCATGCACACTGAGAATGGCCTCTCTGTGATACTGCCAGGCAGGGCAAAGTTGACACTAAAATCCGTTACATGGAGACCAGAGATGTTGGACACAGGGCATCAAACAACTGGGTTTTGAGCACAGCCCTCCTCCCAATTCATATGTGAATGTACAGACGGCTGCCTACTCACGGAAGCACTGGGGAATTTCCCCGCTCCAAGTCCCATTCCCCTCGCAGGTGAGCACAGCAGGCAGGGAGAGCTGATACCCTTCCAGGCAGGCGTAGCTCACACTGGAGCCCCAGCTGAAATCCGAGCCCACGACTTTGCCGTTGGGGATGGCTTGTGGGGATTTACAGATGATAGCTGAATGAAAAACAAAGGCATACTCACTGACTTCTCAGCATAGTTGTTTTCATTAACAAGCAAATTCATGTAGGATCAAAGTTACATGCTGCTCTCAAAGAGCATCTCCTGGGACTGGTCTAGCAGGGGGGCTGTACAAATTTTTCCAGCTGGGTATGCAGTTGTAAACCCTAGGATTTTACTTTGAAGTCTGGAGTTAACCAAATCCCAAATCTCGAAGTCAGATTCCTGAGTCTGTGTTCACTTCCAAGTGAAGGTAAGAATCCAGCCTGACTTAGTGTGAAAACTCATCTAAGACTCGCTGAAAGATTCATGGATTTTGGACAACCTAGCTGAGTTTCAGATTAGCAGTTGAATCAATAACCATCCTGTATTTCATTCACTCTAGGGTGTTTTAATATGACATTTTTGCAGTGCTTTGCTTTTCAGCTCAGGGGAGCACTGGGAAAGATGCTAAGCTCATGCAAATCAACCTGGCCTCCAAATGAGACTCTGGCCACATTCTATATTATTCCTGCAACATTAGCTCAGTGGTGAGAATGAAAGAGGAGTGTAAGAATTGCTCTTTACAGCCTCTGAAGGAACTAGAGTATATTTGGAAGTTTCTACGTGGTCTGCATTTGTATCAGAATCATGACAGCTAAATTTTCCAGATTGCAAAAGAAGTATACAGATGCTGCTACAAGTCTTATCTACACTTGGTGGGGGAGTAAAACACTGGCAGAAGAGATCCAGCCTGTCCTGCAACCGTTCTATTATTTCCCTTTCCTATCTCTGAACTACAGAGGCAATTTCAGAATGGAGAAATAATGAAAGGAGTTGGAAGAAACATTTTTCAGACTTCTTGATGATGCCAAGAAAGCGTGTGCCTGCAAAACAGAATGCTTCATTCAAGTTTCATCTGAGTTTTTGTGAAGAGTAAGTCACTTAGCTCTCTGTGCTTCACTCTTCCTTTTCTACCATAGGGATAATTGCAATTCCCTCCCTCCCAAGCATGTTGTGATGACTGATAGACCTAAAGATAGCAAGGTGTTCATGCTATGTTGATAAATTGTGTAAGTGCTATAAACACAGGGGACAGACTGAATGATAGGACCAGGAAACTCACAGGTGGGCTCCGGGCACTAGGCAGTAGATAGCGCCTAATACCTTGTCACAAGTTACACAAACTCTGTGACCTGTAAAACTTATATCCTCCAGTATCTACAGCAACCACTCTTACCCTTGCAGGCAGGTTTGGTGCCATTCCAGGTTCGGTCTTTTGTGCAAGTTAGAGAGGATGCCCTGTCTGATTCCATCATGTACCCAGGCATGCACTGGAACACCACTGTTTTGTTGTAGGTAAAGTCACTGCCCAGTCTAATGCCGTTGGCTGGTACACCAGGGTCACCACAGTTGATCACTGCCAAAGGAAAACAAAGAAGCACTTCTGGCTCACCATCCCTTGTGTCGTACTTCTGGAGCTGCAATCACTAGAAACCCGATGGTCCTGAACACTCTTCAGAGCAGGATGTAACCTACTAATCGCAGAGAAGGGAGCATTTGTAGTGCACAGGATTTGGAGAGCTGGGCTAGCTAGCTGGAGCAGGCGAGGCTATAACACGTGGAGGAAACTTTGCTTCTACTCGGTGGAGTGAGCAGTGATGTTCATGGCACATTAAGGCCTTGCAAGAAGAAATATTAGCACACGTTAAACATTAAAGAAAACCTGGTTCAAATCTGGGCTAGCTGGAAGATAGCTCCTCAGCCTAGTTACCGTCTCTTACACAAAACCACGTCTGCCATCACCCGTGTTCCTGCTGGAGGCAGGTGAGAGGTGCAAGGAAACGCAACGCGTTCACCGAGGGCCTCTGGGCACGGGCTCTGTCCACACATGTCGTGGCTCCTGGCGGGCAGGACCGCTCACGTTCCAGAAAGCCCCAGAGAGCCCCTCCAGAACGCTTGACATCTACTCATGAAAGTTATTATAGAGCTCCCTTCACCCAACTGGAAAAAGACAAACCCAGAGCAAGAGTTTTCCATTAGGCAGTCACAGAGATTGCAGCCGGAGAGACTTCTGCTGGCACCAGGCAGTTTAGCCGAGTTTCTCAGCACAGCGAGCATCCAGCACAGGCTGACAATCCAGCCCCAGAGCCGGCAAGCATTATTCAGCTCATCACCCAGGAATCTGTCCCAGCGCTCACCTGTACACTCTGGAGTGGTCCCAGTCCACGTCCCGTTCACCGTACAGTGCCTGCTCAGCACTCCTGTGGAGTAATAGCCTTCCCGGCACTGGTATATAATGGAACTGGAGAAAATCAAGCCATCGTTAAATATAACCCTCGCGTTGCTGGGGGTTCCTGGGTTTCCACAGGATATAACTAGAAAGCAAAACGGCAAAGTTACAAAAAACAAACCCCGAAAATAAAAAACAAGGCTTTCATCCCGCAATCGACTGTTTGACATAAAAGATTAGCTGCAAAGGCACTGGATCTAACCAGACAGAACAGGCTATTCTGTGGGCAATCAGCCACACCAGTCCAACAGCACCACCACCACCCCCAGAGCAACGGGCCCGCCTCGCCGGGCAGCAGTCCCAAGGCTGCGCGCAGCATCCCTGCCAGCACAGCGGCAAAACAGCGTCCCTGCAGGCAGTCGGTCCCGCAGCACCAGCACCCCTCCCCTGCTGGGTGGATCCTGCAGATCAGAAGCACGGCCAGGCCTCCTGGCTGCTCCTCCAGGCTGAAGGAAGAACTTGTTTGCTGTCCGCTTGTTGCGGAGGCCTTCTTCTAGCTCTCAGTTCACACCCGCTCAAGCAGTGCTGCCCCCCGCCTGGAGCGCCCCATCCTCCAGCAGCCTGGATCTGAGCGTGTCGCTTTGCCTCCTGCCCCTTCGGGAAGCCAGCAACTTTACAGGCTTCAAAGGATTGAGAGCAGCAAGGCAGCCTGCTGCCCTGCCCCTGCCGCTCTGCGCTGCCCAGCTGGCTCCCGTTATGCCTTCAGAGGAGGGAGACAATTAGAGGTTTGTCAGTGCCCAAGTGTTTTGTCTAAAGCACCACAGCAATAAAAGGGCATCGGAGTGAATGGTGGTGCACAAAGCCCTGTCATGACAAAAATAAACACCTGCAATAATTGCATCCAGCCCTCATTTACTCTGAAATCATGAGACAAAAGAAAATCACATGAATCAAGGAAAGCCTTAAGCCGCTCGCTCCTGGATCTTTGACAAGGAAATTCCTTGCTCCTTCCCCTCCCCAGCAATGTGCCACGGTCTCTGCAGGAGCACCAGTTTGCGCACACATGAGGTGGCCTCTCCCTAGCACTCACGCCCAACACAAGATTGCCAGCCATTCTCCGCTGGGAAATGCTACTTTGGGCTGCAGTGGGAAAGCAATGAACACAAGGAGAGAAGTCTTCCTCTTCCTTGTTGCTTAGTTTACTGACAGCCTGTTAACATATGAGCTTGTTGGAGGCATATCTGTTTGACAGGAGGAAACTAATAACCATTCTGGACTGTGCGCACAGAAACTCTGCATGGCACTAAAATCATCCGAGGTGCTCTCTCGTTACAGATTTCTCATGCAGCCAGTGTCTCTGTGTCATTTCCAAGAGATGCTGGGATAAAAGTCAGATTCTATCAACCCAGAAAAAGCTCGAAATTACTATTTCACTGCTGGTCCATACATCAGCTGTTCTCTCCTGTCCAACCTCCTCCACCTATGCCTGTGGCCAAACATGCACGGATGACCCCAAAATATTACTTTTGTGACTACAAGGAGATTTATGGAAATGGTTTAATCACAGTGTACATCAGCTGCAGCCTCCATGGTGCAGATGTAAAAGAAGCTGTAAATGTAAGGATGAAAAGGCTTAAACTTAAGATCATAACTTATATATATATATATACATACACACACACACACACACATATATATATATATATAGGATCCAATCACTCAAGTGAGCAGTAAGTGGGTAAACAATTCCCTTTGGCTTCGGTCGGAGATGAAAAATGAATGAGACCCAAAAGAAAACTGTTTTTGGCACTGTTTTTTAACAGAGTATAAACCCTAAATACCCTGCAAGTCCCATAGTCATATCCACTCATGTCTCCTGAAGAACCTCAAACTCAATTATCTTTAAACTAAGTCAAAATCCAAGAAAATAACCTGAAAATCAGCTGCATCAAATGGGGATTTCTTGCAGTTACTGCTTCTTTTATCAGTGAAATATTTCAGGAAATGATACTCAGTTGAAAGGACTGATATGACAAGAAAGGTTTGACTCTCAGCTGCTGCAAGGAGCGCGGGAGGTGCCAGGAGCCACTCGTCTCACCCCTGAGTCTCAGTTTCTGCCACGCTCCAGAAGACAGCACAGACAAGCCCAGGAGCCAAGACCCCTGTGTCCGTGACCCGACCAGCACACGTCTCCCTGCCTGGGCCGAAGACCTGGAGCCCCAGCTCCCAGTCGGCTCCCGCCACGCAGAGTGTCCGTACCGAGCGTCCGTACCGAGCAAAACCTCCGCCAGGCTGAGGAGCACCACGCGCACACAGCTGCCCACGCACTATTGAAAGGTTCCGCTGCTGCTATGGAAACATTTCAAACATCTCCAGGATGTGCAGATTATTATAGTACTCCCCACCTTGGGGTTTCTGGGTTTGTTTCTTTATCAAAAGTAAATTTTGTTCCTACACTTATTTTTATGAAGTTCTTTTTCGGCAAACACCATGGAAAGCCTTGCTAAACACAATCAGCATCTCTGCCAAAGACAAGGAGAGTGCCCTGTGCCACAAGGAAGATCAGACAGAGCATCACAATCAGCAAAAGCTGTCTGGTGAGTGCTCTAAAAACAAATGCTTTGAGCCTATGGTGAGATTCGTTTGTGAAATCAGCGTGGAGCCAGAAGGCAGACAGAGAAACAACCCCTAGAGAGCTACCAGCCATGCAATGGAGTTGGTCCCAGCACACTGGCAGAGGGGTGAGCCTGGCTGGGCACCCTGACAAAGCGTGTGGCATAGAGGTCCCAACTTCTGCTGCTGCCAGGGATCAGAAACTCTTCCCTGTGGCAGGAAAAAGAATGGGGATCAGTTCCAGGATAACTCCATCCCCACCAAATACATGCACACCTCTAACACCTACCAGCAGAACACGAGTTTCCAAATAGCTTCAGGCCAAGCAGTGGGATGAGAACTCAGCATGGGAGGCTCTGAGCTCCTCTGAAAGTCTGACAGGAGACGGCACAGCGGGAACCGAACACCTGAAAATGTGTTCCTGAACCCTCCTGAAAACTCAGCTACTTGCCCTAGTCTAGGAACTGTAAGCTACTTTCAACACTTCATTGCTTCCTCAGGTCTGTAGTAAATGAAGTCAAGGGCATGCTGCCTCACTTCCCTTTGCTGCTTGCTAACTCTTACATTTGCAGGTAGCAAACATGAACGGCTGCTACCTGGCGTGATTTCAAAGCAAGCTGACCGGCCGCAGCGAGCACGAGAGCAGGCTGCACGTGCTGTCACTGCTGCGCTCTCCCCAGTTCCTCCTCCCAGAGAAGAAGCAATTTTGACTTTTGAGGATGCTTGTTCTGTGCTCGTGCTGGGGTGGCGGGGACTTTTGTGTCTGCCCTGACTTCTGCTTACAGCCCGAGCTGCTTCCTTGGAGCCAGATGCCGCTGGGGGGAAGCTTCTCCTGTGCACTACAAAGTGGCCTCTGCTATATAAAACACTGCAAAGCCCAGAGGTGCTCCAGAGCTCAGCAATAATTAAATTGATTCCAATCCACACACCCTTTTTCTGAAAAGCTTATTAGAATTACCACCTTGCCTTCTTTTGAGTCTTCCTACATGTTTTACAGTGAGAAGCTGTTGGGAGAAAGGAATTCCTCTGGGTCCTGCTCATGCGCTCAGCTCAGAGCCAGCACAGCTGTGCATAAAGTGAGTGATGCTCAGACCACATTCAGACAAGGCCACTGAGTTCCCTCCCCGACCACGTACCATCCTTTAACCAAAGCAGCATTGTCCATAGCAGGGCAAGGGGCAAGTGCTGTTACTTGTTACAGACCATAAAATTCCCCCAGCCCTGCATGGCAATGACAGGGGCTGGTTTCAGGGCCTCGCCTTCAGCCAGTGCCAAGAGAAGGGCACTTTTCTGCAAGGAGCTGCTCTTCAGAACCTGAAGAAAAAGCTGAGGGCTGATAACTGTTGTCACAGAGCACATCTGAGTATGCTCGAGGTGGCGTGTGAATACAGCGTCCTTTGCATGTCCCCCACTGACCTAATCTTTATAACCATCGATCCTTCTTTTGGGCTTTGCTGCCATCTGACCGACCAGCTGAAACACTCTCCTAATGATGTCTGACACATCAGGCAAAACCTCCTGCTGGAATAAGACACAGCTGAGAGCCTTTGGTGTCTCAAAGCCTTTGCTTCAGGGCTGGTAATTTCCATGCTGTTTAATTTAACCAGTAACCCATATTCCACCTAACTATGCAGAGAGAGAAAGAAAAAAGCAGCCTAAACCCAAATCCCAGCCCTGCCACCTCCCATGTTCTCATCGGTCAGATTGGGATGAGACAAAGCTCAGTTCCTTCCCCCAGTATTATCACATTAAATAAACACGTTTCTGTCTACTGAAACTGCCGAAGAGCAGCCAGGGCCCCATCTCATTTTGGATGCAGTTTTAATTCATCTGGTGAAACAATAAACATTATAAAACCAAATTTCTGCTCAGCTTCTGAGAGGAGGAGGGAGCATGCAACAGAATACAACTGGTGAACCCCCTCCTGCACTGCTCCTCAGTGAGCACAAATGGGGCATCAGGAAGGAGGAGAAAGAAGGAAAAACACATCTAAAACGTCATTTACATCTTACTTGCTGGAAATTAATGCTAAATGAGGCTTGAAATCTGCGACTTTTAGAAAGCTAGGGAAGCTGCTCTTACTGGGGACAACAAAAACGGAGCTATGTAAAACAGACTGAAGCAGGAGTCCCAGGAGGAGTCCTTCCAATTAATCTAATTTCAAATCATTTGTATATTTTGGAAAAATCATTTGTGGTTTCTTCCTGCCTCCCTATTCCTTTGTTTTTTATGAAAATATTACAGTGGGTAAAAGGTAGCAGGACTAAGAGCTGATGTTTGTGAAGCCCAGTGCTCTCATCTGCCACATAAATCCCCTCCGTGCATCAGCTGGCTGTACCGGTCCTGATGCAGGAAGACACTGACAGTCCAACATCAGCTCCTTGGCTTCAAAGACAAGCACGTGCTTTGTAATTGAACCCATTATGGCAGCGTGCTCTCTCTCTCTGAAACAGAGATAACAGGTTCTCTCTTCTTCCCTTCTACTTACACCGTAGGATTTGCACGGTGTCCTCTGTATGTCTCTGCACTTGTGTGTTCATCTGCAGCGGGCCTCATCTCCTGCTGAATGGACTCAGACCCCGTGTGCTCATTTTGCAGCTAATCTGGAGAGCAATTTGCATTGAATTCCCTGGGCAGGTGAGCGCTGGTGACCTGTGAAGCCCCATCAGGCTTGATTTTGCTCAATTTTGGTGGCTGAGAGCTGCGAACAAGTGGCTGAGTCACAGCTAATGCCCCGCGGAGGTGCTGAGTGGCTGCACTGCCACGCTGGAGCGTTTCCACGTCAGCAGAGTGCCCATTCCTTCCAAGCACCTGCTTGGGCACTCAGCCCTCATTTTCATTTGCCCTGACTTCAATCCCAAAATTAATCTCTCCCCTCCCTCTCCTATAAATACTGTTCCAGAAACTTGAATATAACACTCAAAAGTGCAGCCGTAAGAATAGCTCGTAGCACTTGCAACTTGCTGTGAATACTAATGACAGGGACATAGCTCACTGCTCATCACTGTAAATTACTTTCCTATATTGGCCAGTCAGCACTTAACATTAAATGACTACATTATAGGCATAATGTTATTATTATTCATAAAGTATGAAAAAAATCTGCCAGGGATTTGTATTTTGGTGCCTCTGGAATCTGATGGGTTATTTATCCTGAGATTAATGAACAGAGCCTTTCTACTGAAAGAAAAAAAAAACAGAATAAAAAAACCCCAAGACCTGAGTGTATTAATAACATGATTCAATGTCTTTTCAATCAAGAGCTCCATCAATTTGGAATAAATTTCCAATTCATTTACAAACTGTCTCTGAGCTTTTGGCTTTCAAATCAGCTGGAGAGAAGCACTTGCCCAGGTCTCCTTGCATTTGGTATCCTGCCTCCTTTTGGCTTTTGTTCTTTTTCCCAATTGATTTTTAAACACTTTTATAAAACAGTAGCAGTAAGCAGCACAGCTCAGAGAATCTGGCTGGGGGTTTATTATATTGGATTATGGGGTCTTACTTGATTCTTTCAAATAGAAAAATAAGGGGTTTGGGTTTTTTTTAAATACAAAAATGTGCTTACTGGATTATAATTTGCATTTTGCATTTCTGCTTAATGTAAATGACTCATACATGTGCCAGTTCCAGCTTTAACAGAGGTTTGAGTCTATTCATGTTGTTCATTCTGATGCATTTCTTTGATAAAGCAACAATTAATTAGTTAGTGGTACTGGACCCACAGATCTTCAGCCAAAATGGATCATCTAGTTGCATTTGGGATGCAGAACAAGAAATTCACCCCTGTGATTCTTGCAGTGAGTGACACTCTTGGGAGGATGACAAATTAAGGACCAGTGCCCAAGAGCTTTACCTGCTCTATACCTCAGTCCAGATGCTGGCATGAACCTGAATGGCCTGAAACCCTTTATACCATCCCAGTGCACCCTGTGTGGCAGGGCAGTGCTGGGCACAGAAAAAGGTGGTGCTCATCCGCTAGCACTGAAAAACCCTCCTGTGAAATGTGACCTACAAAGGTTTGGGAAGTGGAGATTTAAGGCTGTCTGATATACACAGAATACTTGGAGGAAATGCTGGAACAAAAGTTTCTTGCGGTACCAGACTGGCCCTGGTAACCAAAACCAAGGGGCAGGGCTGGCTGGGCAGCTGACCCTGCTACAGTATTCTGGGGACATCCACTACGGGCTTGGTGTGACACAGGGGAGGACGCAGGGTTGGAGAAGTACCTTCACATTCCGGCTGTGTGCCGCTCCAGGAGCCGTTGGCTTGGCAGGTCCTCTCAGATGAACCCCTGAGCATGTACCCGGGCTCACAGCTGAACCGGACCACGCTGTCTACATCAAACTCATCTCCCAGCCCAATGCCATGAGATGGGATCCCCGGGTCACCACACACGCCCTGGCTGCCTCCTGTTAAGAAGAGAGCACAATACCATCAGAGTAAGTGAGCCTTGGGGCTTGGCCTTTCTCCCCCCTGCACAGCACATTTCAGAGGACAAGCACAGGGATTTGGATTGTGTGGCTGACTCAATTTAACTCTCTGACTGGCTTTCAGCAGAGATGGGAAGTTCCACATGAAATGTCCCCTGACTTTGGGAGCCCATTGTTTTGAAGCTGGTTGCAAAATATGGCCGTAACTCCTGAATCTCAAGATGGAGTCCTCACCAGCTGTAGCTGCTTTCTGTAGCAGCTGCTCCAGCAGACAGCAGTTTGGTTGCCAGCATCAGTCATGTCGATGGTTTCCCTCCAAGCAGAAATTACAACATGCTCCAAGCCACCTCAGCAAGCCCTACTGTATTTGCAGAACAAGAAGCTGTTGGGTTTGGAGCACAGAGGCGATAGGGATCCAGCTGAGAACCATCCGCTTGTACAAGTTGCGAACACTTTGTGCTGCTGGCTCTAAGTTAGGGGGACAGGAGGAAGGGAGCAGCTGTAGCGGATGCCTCGTGGGGGTTCGCTGGAGCAGGCTGGAGAAATGCCCACCTCTCTTCTGCCTGATGCAGGCTCACACCATGTATGCCTGTTCTTGGCTTTCTCTGCTAATGATCTGTGTAAACACATCCACCCCCAAGCCAGGAAAGACTACTTCACTCCTGCAGCTAGCAATGAAGTTCCCAGTTCCTGGGCCTTCTGTGCTTTGCTGCAGGTACAACCTTTGCAGTGTTACATGTAATGTAAAATATAATGAACACATTCATCATCCGAGGAAAATAGTTGCTTTTAAAAAGAAAGGGGATGATGCTCCAGGCTCAGCATTTTCTTTCATGCCGACTTACACCAAAATCTTTTGTTTCACCTTGCAGAAGTTGCTGTCATACGGTAGGGATCTTCTGTGCACAACAGAGAACCTTTGGCAGGAGATGATCTGAGCTGTAGTTTGCCCCCAGCCTCCACCCTGGGTTGGGAAACGGGCCTTGAAGAACCTCCCCTGAGCAAAAGCCAGAGAAGACACGGGCTTCTGCTTGTCCTGCTCCAGCTTCCAGTGAGGACATGTACTGGGGAACAAGACTCTGGGCTAGACTTTTGTGTTCTTGCTACAGTTAAAGTAGAGGAACGTGACTAAAGGCTTCATTCTTCACTGCTTTGGTAATTGTACCACCTGAGTTTGGTGTAAAAGAGGGGTCCTTTCCCAAGCTGTTAGGTGGAAATCCTGGTTCTGAGGTACTGGGCCGCAGCTCAGAGAGCAGCTGTCAGGCACAATCAGCACTGGTCTAAAGCTGCCTCCATGAAGTCGTTCAGAAAAATCACACGCAACAGATATCAGTAGGAACTAGTTATAGTAATGCTGAACATCCCCAAAATCCACCCAAAAAGATGACAGGAGAGACAGTGAAAACTGCATGGGGAAAAGGGACGAATTAGAGCAGAAAACCTTTCCAAGTAGCTACAGATCAAGAACTCTGCTTTGCAGATACAGCTTCTGTGTATGAGGATGACTCTGCCTGATTTCTTTTTCCCTTCCAAAGCAGAGGTTAAACTTGGTCAAGTGCAGCTGCTAAATCTAAGTGGTATAATTAAAAATTAACACTTGTCCCAACTGCTTTGCTCCAGCTAAGTTCTTATTTCATCTGTATCTGTTCTCCAAGGAACAAGTGACAGGATGGCATGGAGAGCGCTTTGCATAGCATCCTGCCAATTATTCAGCATCTTTGTTTCCACTGGAGGCCATCAGCTGAGATCCCAACGCCCTGATTTCAGGAAGGCTTGGCAAGCACATCTCTTTGTATACCCACGACTTTGACTTGTCTCATCAGTGACATTTTTTACTTATCAAGATGTTTTCAGAGCAAGACCCTTTTTCACTGGCACGGGAGCAGAGGTGGAGTTCTGATGCCAAACTGCTCCCAGTTGAGGTGCTGAGACCTGGGACAGCTGTGGTACCATAACAGCAGATGTCAGGCCCTGGAAAGGGGCCACACATGCTCTTTTATTGGAACATATGCACAGAAGGGTCAGATGCTGCAGTTAGGATGCAAGGACCCGATTTTTCATAAGAGACACCCTGTACAGACACTGCATGGAGAAAACTGTAACCAGCAGGCTGCAGTACACCTCCTGCCACAAACATTTGCTGCAGTGATTTATTTCTGCTCTTGCAAGCTGAGTGTTTTACTCTCTGCCAGTGCTTATCATCCAAGTTGCAGGAGACTGGATAGCTGAGACAGTGATTTTCAGTATTCCATGATCCAAAATCTCCCTCTGTAGCACACACATTTCTCCAGCTCAGCAAAGCCCATCAGGCTGCCCCCTTGCAGGATAAAGAGCAGCAGTGGAGGACAGGACTCCACCATCTCCTCCTTCCCTAAGCGCAGCTCACCTGAGCAGTGCGGCAGGGAGCCGCTCCAGCGCCCATCGAGCTGGCACATGCGAGTGGAGTTGCCGATCAGAGTCCGCTTCCCGAGGCAGCTGTACCGGACCACGGAGCCGACAGTGTACTTGTCACCTGAGATCTGAGCGTGGGGTGGGGAACCTGGGTGCCCACAAGAGACCACTGCAAGAGACAGATGCGACAGCTTCAGCCACAAGGGAACTGCCTGTGATGCACATTCAGAGGCAGAGCAGGTACACAGCAAAATCCTGCATGTTCTACCTGGGACCTTGGCAGCTCAAAGCCCATACATCTGCCCCGGAGCAGTCTGAGCCCACCAAATGGCTGTGCCCAGCCCCAGTGATGGGCTCACACCAAGACGCAGGTGTGGACAGCAGACCTTGTATCATCTCCTTCTGGGGGACACAAGCTGGTCCTGTAAGAACTGCCAAGGGTTTGTGCATAAATGCCTACTCCTGACACTAACAGGCATTTTGCAGGTCCCTTGGAAAACCCATCCCTTCTTAAACATGAATATTTCCACGCATACCCTCACCCCCTTCCACACCCGGCAGTGCCACGTCCTGTCAACACAGAGCTGTAATCAATGCCATGTCACACCTGAGCAAATTATCCAGGCGGATTCTGAGCACTGCTCACTCAGCCATTACTAGTTAAAAAAAAAAAAAAAGCAACAAAAAAAACCACTGCTAACAATAATTAATAGGTTTACTTTAACTTGGCAATCAAAGTAGAGACAGTGAGGTTGTTGACAAATATACCAACAGATCTAGGGACTATTAGACAGGTTTGGATGAGGATTCTCGGTGTAAAGACCATGCATCGTTTGGTTTCTGAAGGAAAGCATCCGTAACGGATATGTTCTCTCCCTCTGCTAGAGTCTAAAAATACAAATACTGGCATTAGGTAGAAAACATGATCTATGTTTCAATAAAAAGGAGAGCACGCTTATGTTTGGGCATGTGGGCGTTGAAATATGTTGGTGCAGAGCTGTGACTAAAACCAAGGACGCTTTGCAAAGAAATGGGTTTGATAGCTAATACTTAAACTCACACTGTAACTAACAATTTAATAACAGATATTCCAGCAGACTCAGCTAAGCTTAAAACATGTGGCAGTATTGAGGTTTTTAAAGGATTTATGTACACAGCAGGAAGACTGTTTCTTCTGATCTGTCAGGCTCTGCTCCTGTGTACTTTCCTTTCTGGACTTGCTCTCCTACCCCTTGAAGGATATCAGCTCTGTTTTACTCCCTCCTCAAGAACAGGCATGAGACAAGATTCTCAGCCCAAGCCTGTCTAGCATCAAGCTTCTTGGCTTATGCTTTAGAAAGTCCCTAGTAATCCTAGGTACCCAGCTGTAAACACCTTTAAGGGGTATGGGTTTCAGCACTGAGCACATCCTAAGTTTGACACACAGAAAACAAAGACATGCAAAGATCTCTTACATTATTATTCTTATTTTTTTAAACTATTAAAAGCCCACGAATTCAGATAATCAGTTGTAAAACTGACTTGAGTTTCCAAAGTTTTGAGAATGCCCACAAATCCTCCAAGTCAATGGATGTTCAACATTTTAAGAAAGGAGATCCCTCTTACTTAACTGAACAGCTGTGGACTGGAGGAGCCCGAGACATCAGGCTCCCAGCTTTTAAAGGTAACTACTATCTTGGAGTCCCTGGAGCTGCGTTAACATGCGGTTATCGCTTGTCAGTTCCCCACGGCCTGTGCAGGGTGCTGTAAACGTGAGAAGGTGGCATGCTGCTAACAAAAGCAAAGGAAAACGTACTGAAAACTACTTTTTATGACTAGGCGTCAAAGGATAATACAAGAAAAAGGAAAAAAAAGAAACAGTGGTGGCTTTGGAACAGCTCAGCTGATTCATACTTAAGGGGCTCCGTTTCTGACTGCTTTACTGATTCGTTATGCTAGGTGACAGGAAATCACGGTTGCTTTAGTCCCCAAGAAGGAAATACCAGCACAAAACCCAGGTCTCAGTCCCGGTTGTTGTTTTCTTTTTTTTGCCTGCTTGCAATACTAACCCTGCTCAACACTTTCTCTTCCTCCTCGAGGATTTTCGTGTCAAGGGATGACTCCCGAGATGCTGTGTCAAGACTTGGACTTGTGGGTGTCATCTCTGCACTGCTCTTTGGGCCAAGCCCCCTCACCATTAATGTCAAAGGCATGACAGAGCCTCCCTCATGGGGCCAACATGCTGTGCTGGGGGCAACACCACCGACATCTTTCATAAAATGCCTGGAGAACTCCTGGACTAGGTATTACTACTACAGCACATGACCAGCATGAGTATTTTGTGTCTTTCTACACATAGGTTTTCTATACTATTGGAAATATCCCTTAAGCCAGACCATTGCCCTGAACCTCCCAATTCTCTCTGAAAAGCACAATGGCAGAAAGGGCCAGGATACTTTAAGGAAGGGAGAAAAAATATAGAACAAGAATCAAGCAGCAAGTCCTCTTTACCACCTGCTTTGCAGCAGAATAAAGGCTGTATTTCACCACCACACTGTCATTTCCCTCCTCCGAAGCCACGGGGATGAGCAGGTATACGGAACTCAGCCATGCCTGACTGGTGCTACATACGCCCTGTCCTTGGTCAGGCTAATTGATGCTGTTTCCTGTGAAGGTCTGTTTTGCAGAAGCGATGCTTCTCCTCTCTACCTGCAGTATTTCTGCTGGAGTCACATGGAACCAGTAAAACTCAGAGGAAGCTGCCTTCTTCCCCTGCAGAGGGAAACGATCCCTCTCTAATATGAGTTCTCTCCTCTGATCACTTATTTTCCTTCTGTGGGCAGGATCCAGAGGCCAGTGAAACAGATGGAAAGACTCCCATGGATTAAAAAGGGCTTTGGATCCAGACTTTTTACATGACCATTCAGCTAAGCGAGCAACGAGAACTACATGGGATGAAAACTTGGGGTTGGTTTGTGGAGGACTCAACGCCCTGACCAAATGGGTATTATTCTGAAGAACTTACAAAGACACTGTGGGAGGGCACGGTCCCAAGTGCCATCCCCCTGACAGGTAAGTACATGTGTACCCAATAAGTAATATCCATGGCTGCACTGATATGAGACAGTTGTTCCAAAGCTGAATCTGTGAGGACCACTTGGCTGCACTTGACGGATGCTGTTTTCCAGGTGCCCGGGGTCAGTACAGTTTATAACTGCAAACAAACAACAAAAAAATACAAAACAAAGGGTGTAACAAAGAACAAAGGATTCTTCAAAAATGAGCGGGAAGAGGGGAAGAACTGCAAATCACATATTCCACAGTTTAGAGTGTTTTTTTGTTTGTTTTTTTAAGATTCTTTGGGGCAGAAATAGAAAAAAAATCTTTATTAAAAGTAAAAAGAGAGAGAGAGGCTCTTGCCCTGCCACATATGAAGCTCAGTAGCAGAACCTTCCTCTCTGGCCCCATATCAGGACTTACATTAATTAGCCAGTTGAGAAGGGCTGATTTCTTGACCAACACAGCAACAGTATCGAGAGAGATACTGGATTAATGGAATACAGATGAAGGGAGTGCAGGAAGGGGAGGGAATTTGGTAAGTGAACTTGAGTGCTAATACCAGTGAAAGTAGGGCAGCCTGTAAGGAAAAAGGGTTCTGCAGCAAAGCCCATAGTGTTTGCTTCGAGTAAACTGGTCTAGGGTTACACCAGGATGACCTCTGCTAAGGGTCTGGCCTGATATTTTCTTTTGTACTCCCCACTTACAGCAAATAATTCAATGTCTTGGAGGATGTAGGGGCTGGGCAGAGCCCATTAACAGCTTTAAGTGAAGCCCAAGGGAAAATCAGGTTTGTTACATTTAAACAGGCCCTCGGAATTCAAACATCACTTGTACATTCCTGAGGAACTGCTAGATGTTTTACACGAATTTATGACAGTGTCAAGCTGGATTTCAGGAACCCAGGGTAACCACCGATGAAGGTGCAGAGAGAACCAAAGCCCGAGCTGCCTAGGCGGGTGGCTGCAGGTGACTTACCGCGGCAGGCGGGCAGGCTGCTGCTCCACTGCCCGTTGGCCAGGCACTGGGACTGCGATGCTCCTTCCAGGCGGTACCCAGTGTTGCACACGAACTTGGCCACATCATTCAGATTGAACTGACTCCCCTGGGTCAAGCCATTGGCAGGATTGCCAGGGTGGCCACAAGTGATGGCTGTAATTAGAAATTGGAGATGTTACTTTGCCTGGAAAAAAGTGGATTATGCAGTGGGAAAAAAAGAATCCCAAGAAAGGTGACCATGGAAAAAACCCACATCTGCTCTGAAACCCGCACTGACTTCAAAGATCTGTAGCCAGCTCTGCTGAAATGCTGAATCAAGTTGAGGACATGGTACCTTTGTTCATTTTACTGGCATAAGAAATTCTCTGAACCACTCTCTAAGCAGCGGACTGCCAGCATCTTACTGACTTATACTGTAAATCCCTAGAGCTCCTGTTCAAAAATCCTGGCTACTGCTATTAATCTATTGCCTTACATTACCCTGGGCATCCCACATGCAGCCATGAAACCTGATGTTTTCCTCCCCCTCCCTGGTGTAAGTCAGATGTATGCTCACTGCAGTATAAAGTTACACCTGGAGGGATAGTAAAAAGAGAAAAAATATGAGAAAAATCAGGTTTCTAGCATGTGGCCTAAAAAGCTTAAATCTTCCTGCTCAAGTCTGAAAAATGTCAGGGGGAAAACCTTTGTAACTAAATCCCTGTAATGAGGATTTTTGTGTAGTTCTTTTTCCTGTGGCTGATGTCAGCTCAGGCCAGCGATCAGGTGCAGAGCTAAAGGGCCCTATTACGAGTCGCTTCAAAAAGTCCCTGGGGCAGCTTCAGGTGGGGAAAGCACAGAGACTGGAGCAGCAGGAGCCCAGCAGCACTAAGCACTGGCAATGCTGAAGTTTAAAGCACTTTTGCCAGGGCCACTGTGCTGGCTCCTTGACAGAAGTGGGTCTGGAAGAGAGGGGACAACCCTTGCTGCGAGTGAAGCCTGGAGACCCTTGCTCTGAGCACAGCAGAGAGTTCCACTGTGCGAAAGAAACGTCAGGATGCTCCATAAAAAGCTTTTTGGCTGCTTAAGGAATGCAACATCTTCCGACAGCTGAGGACAAAGCAATATTGATTATTGCCATGCTGAAACAGGGTAATGGTCAATCGGTAAAAGCCCAGCAGTTTAGTTGTATGTCTGCCAAAACTGGAAGCTAGAGGGGAAGATGAAATTCCCACAAAAGATCCATAACGCATTTGACTGCCAGGGCTGGACTATACCACAGGGATAGGAATTTATTCCTTATGCAAGCTGGTGACAGGTACAGGTTTAAAAAATATGAAGCAAGACAGCATTTTGGTGCTACAGGAAGCAGATGTCAGATTCTCCAAGGTACTTCTGAATACAATTATGCATGTTTTGAAATAGGTGATGGATTCTTTCCCAGAAAAAAAAGACCCTCTCCAGTTGGCATGGATCAAAAAGACCAGTTCACATAGAGCAAGCAACTGTAGCAGGTTTAAAGAGAAAATATCAGGACAGTAGGAAATTATAATGTGGTAACATACAGTACCCTGAGCTTATTCAGAAGCAATAAAGCCTCAATCCATCTAATTTCAGAGCTCAAGAGTGGTCTGCTTTAATGACATTAAATTTATGTTATCCATAAGGCCTAATATAGTGTAATAACTTCAAGGCCAGCTTCTGCTGGAGACGCCTTTATAGGTCTGCACAAAAGCTTGGTAGGCTTTCAGGTGCCAGAGTCAGAAGCCAGCACAAAGCAATGCTGAACAAAGGCACTGCATATGAACGAACCTCGTAGTGGAAAGATAGTTCAGTAGTCAGAAGACAGATACAGACAAGTTTTGTTCTAAAGGGTTTGGTCCCTCCTGAAAGAAACAAGATGATCCAAGAAAATGGATGTTTAGAAAATCCTGCATTTCCATGAATCTGCCCGACAGCAGGAGGACCTCTATCAATATGATTTCCTGGTCCAAGGTTACTGCGTATGTACTTGGCAGGTAAAAGTGAATTAAACTTTTTCAGCAGAGCATCCTCAGACACTGGAGTAATTCAAGCCTGCCTACAAAACCAGGGACAGCCTTCCCAATGATTCTTTTCCTAAAAACCTCATGCAGAATCCTAGACATGAACACTTCCAATTTTATAGGCCCCTCCTAACCTTTACAGCTTGAGTCCGTTTCTTTATTTTTAGGCTGGAATCTGCATGCTCATTGATTTGCAGGTCATTCCTTACTTCATATCTTGCTGTTACTATTGTGCCTCAGCACATAAAACCCTAACCCAGACATGAGAGGTTGGAAGTAAACACCTGGAGAATCATGATATGAAATACATGGATTGCACTGTCCACTGATAAGATGCTTAAACTTATTAACACCTTAGTTAGAGCTCTAGAGACTTACTTAATTAGCTTATTTACTGGAAAGATAAATGAGCAGGTTGTGCAAGGTGACTCATGAATGTGGATCAGAGGAAGAGAGAGACTGACTTTCCTCTGGCACAGAGCATGGGTCTCAAAGAAGGTGATAATAGCAGTGTGCTTGGCGGGGATGATGTCTGCCTTTAACCTCCCCACACCCCGATAAACTCTTCTCAGAAACTACACCTTCAACTGGGGTCATCCATTAGATATTCAGTACACGAAAAACAGCAAAAAAGGGTAGAATTTACAAAGCAGAGGCAAGAAACAAAGCAGTCAAAACTGCGGAGTTGCCACTCCTGCCATGCCTCAGCTCTCTCCTATGCAAACCCCAGGGATGCTTGTGCACTACGCACTCACTGTGTGCACGCAAAGCAACCTTGTGCAGCCCAGGTGTGAAATGCTGCAAGAGAAGCAGAAAAATGAGCACAGGAACCCGAAAACCCACAAGTTGCTCCTTCACAAAACAAGGGTGGCTGCCTACAGGACTTCCTACGCCAGATTTGTTCCCAGCCGGATAGCTGGCACCAGTTTCATCTTTGGACTGTCCTGAGAAATAACAGGCTGACTTCCAAGTAACGGCACTTTTGGAAACCTGACTGCATTTCTCCAGCTCCCCCAGTGCCAGAGATTTCTGTTCAGTTACGGAGAGATCTGGTACGGACCACAGAGCTGCCAGCAACATGCTAGGCTGAATGGGAAGGACCAGCTTTGCACAGAGGGGAGGGAGTCAGAGTGATACTGCCAACCTGACAGCACTCATTCAAATGAGGAATATTTCAGAGAAAGGATCTACAATTAAGCTGAACTCTCCTCCCACCCACCCTTCTATGGCAACAGCCTGGGGGGGGCAACCGTTTCTTAGCTGAGTGAAAACCTGGACTGACTGGTCTCCTACTCCAGTTCTTTGTTGCTTACATTACTTTTTCTTGCTGTAAACTCTGAACAACAGCCTTTGCATGTGCTCTTGTCCTCTGACCGTAACCAGGGCTAAAGAAATCTGACAACATACTTACGCACACAGACAGGCGTCTTCCCAGACCAGCGGTGATCCTGCTGGCAGATCCGCACAGACATCCCAATTAGGCGGAAGCCGGGGTTGCACTGATAAACCACGCTGCCACGGTAGTTGTAGTTCTCCCCATTGATCTGCCCGTTGACAATGGGACTGGGAACACCGCAGTGCCCAGCTGCAGGAGGGAGACAAAGAAAATCACTGAGAGCTCACGCCTGCCCCTCCTGAAGTCATCACACACCGACCTGACTGTCTGGGTGGATCTGAATTTGAGTCTCTGCAGTAATAAATAAAACCAGAGCAGCAGTAAAAACAACATATCATTTTTAAAGCTCTCCAATCTCAAAACATCTCACATCTACTGAGCAGCACGGAATCAAAGTCCGCTTCCTTTTTATATCTGCTAAAAACCCAAATGTTTCAGTAGTACTGAGTCCTTGCTTGGTTTCTTTCCTGAATTGGCATCTAAAATTCCCGTTCCCTTGTGAAATACAATCGGGACTCTTTCACCACCACATCACGGATGCTCCACACGTACCCAGACATTTCACTTCGGCTCCACTCCAAAGTCCATTGGCCATGCACTCCCGCACGCGGGACCCTACCAGGGTGTAGCCAGTGTTGCATGAGAAGATGGCTGTAGCACCATAGCTGATCAACGTGCCGATCTTGTTGCCGTTAGGTGGAGTTGGCAGGTCTCCACAAGAGATAACTGAAAGAGATCCCGAAGTACAGTAAGAGAGAACAGGCAGGAAGATAATAAAATAAAATAAAAACACAAAAAATAGAAATGCAGACACTTATCCACCACAAGTTATTATTAAAGCCAGAAATGAGTGGGAAAAATTATGAAATAGCTACATGCAGAACAACAACAATTCAGTCACGTTACATGAGCTGACAAATATAAGCACTACCAATATTTATACTTCAGGACACGAGTGAAGTCGTAAAAGTAAGACTGGCTAGGAAGAAATTAGAGAAGCTTTTCACACAGGAACTTTTTAATACAAGAATATTTCTATTATTAACACACTGCCAGATATAGCCGGGAAGCACTGACTTTCAGAAAACCCACAAAATGGCACAAAATTAATAGGTGCTTTCAAACTAGAAAGTGACACTCAGACCTCTGTGCTTTTTCTGGCGCAGCGACTTCTAGGACAGGGCAGAAGTCTGAAGCTCAGACCCACAGAAGACACCCAGCTGAAAGCCCAGGATCCAACTCCCTGGGCGCAGCTGGAGCTTGGCCAGGAGCCCTTGCAAATGCAGCTCCAGCCACAAAGTTCAGCTCTTTATTTTATCTACCTTAAAGATCTGCAAACCCTCTGGGAGCTTTCACACTCAGCAAGAAAACAGAGACTCATGCTGGGTTCCTCTGACCTTAGTGCATTGCCAAGATCCTGTCATTTGAATTTATGTGGCAATAACGCTGAAGAAATAAAATGGGGTCAGGCTCACGCTCCTGGATCTGGCTGAAGAGCTAGCGGGGGTAAAACTACATCTGTCACTGAAGCTGGCAGTTGCATCTCTAGAAACAGAGAGCCAGGAAGGAAGGGAAAGCTGCCATTCTGAAGGAGAAATTTTTCTGCCTCTATCCGCACTCTTGAGAGAAAAATCTCCCCCTTTGACAAAAGAAAAGATCCAAAGCACAGCAGTCATGTCAGAACGACTGAGAGCTGCTTGTTTGCCAAGGGTGTTTTTGATTTACAGGTGACACTTTTACCCTCGTAAACTTGGCATTTGCATCAAATTGGAAGAGGTTAGGTTTTAAACCAGATTTTTTTATTTTCTTTCTTAAAAGCAAACTTCAGAGCATCTGGCACCAGTGACAGCTAAGCTGCTGGGACCTGACAGCAACAGATGAGTTAATGTGCTTGAATTCTTGCAGAAGTGTTTAGATTAAGCCGAGAATCAGATCAACAGATGACCTCTCCCTGCATCCGAACTCTCTTCTACCAGAGCAGTTCTGCAGCCATGCCCTCAGACGCTGCCGAGAGCAGCCAGGGCTGTGGTGTGTTTGCACGCAAACAGCAGAGCTTGCACACCTGCCGAATGGAAAACAGAAAGCACATTCCCTGCGAGACATCCCGCACAGCTGGCCTGCCCCTAGCACGGCTCCTGAGCTTCACTGCTCTTACTTTTACAGGTCGGCATTGGTTCGCCTATGCTCCACTTCCCGTTGGCTTGGCACTTGATGACCCGCTGGCCTGTGTAGTAGTAGCCCGGGTCACAGATGAGCATTAGCTGGGCGTTGTAGTGGTACTGGATCTCGTAGGTCAGCCGCCACCGACCATGCTCAACTGCAATGCTGTTGATATCGGGACAGGTGACAGCTAAAACAGACAAATGTGGTGAGTCAGGGAAAAGAAAGGAGACAAAGACATTAATAGGTGTTTAACTCTAGGGTACTTTGGGGCATTTCTGCAAGCGTGTTGGCTTTTTAACAAGGGGTCCAGTATTAGCATCTCCATTTTACAGCTGGGAAAACAAGGCACCATGAGAGGGGGCATCAGACACAAGTTACACAGGATTAGAAATCCTAGATATTGTACCTATGAGGCAAAGCTGTCCCTGCTAGAGCAGGAAGGCATCACTGAAGGGACTTCCCAAACTCCCAGTGGCACAGCACCGGGCTCCAACACTCACCCACGCACTGGGGGGGCTGGTTGCCATTACTCCACTGCCCCGCCTGCAGGCACTCTGCGCTGGGCTCCTCCCCGGGCTGCAGCTGGAAGCCCTGGTTGCAATGGTACACGGCTTTCGTACCCACTGTGTACTCCTTGCCAAAGACGACGCCGTTCTTTGGGGCTCTGGGAACTCCGCAGGAGAGAGCTGGGAAGGAGGAGGGGAAAAAAACAGCTGAGAAATCAGTCAGCTTCCTATTTTATCATGAACTTGTGATAAGTGAGCCGAAACCCCAGATCCTAAGCTCGCCTGTTTACAAAAGCTCCAGCACGCTGTTGAACCCCAGAAGCTGCAATGAATGCCCACTTTCACAGAGGATCAGATTTTCAACTCCTTTGCATCACTGTGGTAACAGCAAAGCCAATGTTGAATACCAATACCTACTGGAAGAGACTCTGGCTCATACTTTCTATTTCTGTAACACAAAATGCATCGACACAGCATTCAAAAGTTTTCACACAGAGATAAAGGATTAGATATCAATAATGTTTTGTATTTACATCCCACAGCAGTGACAACCTGAATCCCTTTTCCAACAGCACTCCTGGATTACAGAAGGCAGCAAATTCTGTAATTATGTAGTGCCAGAAGGAGGGCTAAATTTAGCACTATGGCTAAGAAGGTAAGGGGGAAATTCAGGGGGAAAACTGATAAACAGGCATAATGCCTCAAGATAGCAGCACTTCAGAGAAGAAGCTCTGCACCACTCCTGCTGAGATCCTCACTCTGTGGCCAGACGGGCGGCCAAACAGGGCAGAAAGGGGACAGACAGACAGGTCACAGAAATGCAAGCAACAGCCAGATACAGACAGACCGGAATCACGTTCATTTATGCTGCAGGAATGTCACAAGACATTGCAAGCCCTGTTGCCCTCTTCCCTACTGCTGGGAAAACCAGCTCTGGGAGTTTTGTCACTTGAAGCTGTGCTGTTTCTATCAGCATTCAGAAGAGCTGGAAAACCAAACCTAGACTTGGCTCCAAAAACAACACCTGGGTTCCCATCCCTCTCTTTGAGTCTTGGCTCTGGGGTAAGCCCATCTCTCCTGGGCTGGAGACACACAGCCGGCCTGTCTGGACAGGCACAGGATGGCAGAGACTGGGACGTGTAAAGCTGTCCCAGCAAGATGACCCCCCCGTGGGGCTGCCAACAGCCTCTGCAGGGCACAGAGATGAGCAGAGCCGGCTAGCAACCACTGTTCTGGAGGCCAACAGCTAACCCAAACAATTGTCTGCATTTTTAAAATGCTCTAAAGGAAATCTATTCCTTCCTGGAGTAGCCTGAGCTGCTCCCACCCAGCTAATACATGAACTAGAAGGTGAGCCTTAGTCTCCTGAGCCGTAAGCTGATACTTGAACACACATTCACCTTCCTGTTATTCCCTCTGCACATAAACAAGGGCTAGAAAATCAGCAACCTTAGGAAAGCCACCTCCTGGTGACACAGACCCCACTGAACATTGAAAGGAGAGACCAAAATTATTGTGTACAGCATCAGCACAACCACTGGAGCTTTCCACCACTCCAGGTCCAAGACACTTTTATCCCATTACTACTACATGAGTCGGCCAGAGCCCCAGCCTGGAGTACAATTACACAGCACCTTGCAGATGCTGGTGTTGCTAATAGGTGTGAGTAATTCAGCAGGCTCGTATTAGCACGATCAGGCATATCCCTGGTTGAAATGATAATCACATGTATGTCACTTCATCGAGCTAAGGAGCTTGGCGAATCTCTCTACAAGGCTGGGTGTCTAGACAAGCAGCCACGCTGAATACCAATTTCATTCTAAGGCAAAAGAAAAGGAGACCTGGAAAGTCCTACCCTTTCACTTCCATCCTGCAGTTCTCGTACTATTACTTTTTAATGCTGCATCCAATCAAAGAGGCTGGTTAGAGAGCTGGCCCCTTCCCTTGCCACTGCCCCCCAGCAAAGCCTTCTCCTTTCCCTGCTCAATTCTCTTCTGCTCCTCGGAGCCAGAGAGAGAAAGGAGAGAGAGAGGTCATGATGAGGAGGCCTCCACTGGCATCAAGAGTTTGGCTCAGAGGTCAGCAGAGAGCATGTGAAGTCAGCAAGATCCTAGTAATGACAGCAAGAAACATCTCACTCCTTTTCACCCAACCCCGAGGACAGGCCCAGTCTTCCCAGGTGGGACGGACAGGGCAAGGAGGTGCACGGCTTGAACAGTCTTCGCCTCCAGCCAGATACTTCCTCAGAACTGATCACCTGTTTGCTGCCAGGAAGCTGAGACACAGAGACAGACATGGAGGGACACCAGGAGGGTAGAGAGCCTGGGCCCAGCCTTGCTCCACACTAGTGAGGCTGAGCTGCCACTCGCCTTCATTTCTCTTCATGATGCAGGGACCACCACTGCCAGCTAGTCCCAGCAAGCTGTCTGTCTCTGAAGTGGTCTGCTTGATTATTTAGAGTTTTTCCATTGCATAAGCCCTGCCCTGATAAAAAACATAGTTAGCAATAATACAGAGCTTCTGGGCCAGAGACAGTTAACTGAAAAGTTCATTAGGCCACCAAAAATAATAGCAAAGAAGTAACCTTCTTCTGCTGCAGATGGTCAGGCTACAACATGAAGATGTATTGGTCAGGAACAGCTAATTAGCACTGCAAACTCTGCTGCACCAAGTGGGCTCTGTGCTGCACCTGATGGCAGGATCCTGTCTTTCCTTGCAATCTGGCATCCTTGAGCACAATGATGTATGAGTAAGTTTTTATTTACAGAGTCCAGCTTGATTTTTGGGGTGGCAATAATCTTGCTCCAAAGAGCATTTCTGAAGCTCAAATTGTGGACACTGCAATCCACCAAAATCAAAGATTAAAAAGTATCTGGGGAAAGCAAACCAACATTTGGCCAGGAGAGACCCACTGAGAGCATGATCCAGGAAAAGAGGAGTGCTTGTGGGGGTTCAGAGGTATCAAAGCTCAGTCTCCAGGAAGAAAATGTGCTAGGAAAAGGGACAGAGGCTATGAAAACAAATCTGCAGCTGGGATTCCAAAAACAAAGCAGCTTAAAAATAGGCAGCAGAGACAGAAAAGGCATATTAGATCATCTTGTGTTCTCCCCCATTGTGCCAACGCAAGATTGTTCCCTGCAGAATATTCTCTGCTGCTTCCATAAATGTCAGCTAGGACGGAGCACGTAGTAAAGATTATTCAGAGGGGATTGGGAAGGGGAAGAGGATTATGTACTGGCAGAGGGGAGCTATGGGAAATGTCATTTGTTAACTAGGCCATGTGTTTATGGGGACCCCAGTTCCCCTCCTCCTGACTCAGCTGATTGTGTGAGCCATTTATGCTGTGTTGTGGATCAAGTTCCCAAATCTCTGCCATGTGGTCCTGGCCACCAGAAAGGAGAAATTGAGTACAGCCCAAAACAAAAGGTTGCCAGTTGGCTTCAAGAGCAATGTGAAAAAAAGATGTGCTGGATTTTATGCAGTTGACCTGGGCAACAAGAGCTGAGCCAGCTCCTCGAGGCCAGGGGGGGGAGCTGCTCTGCCGTGAATTCTCTTCCAGCTCTGGCTTGTTGCTGCTCACTTGCCTCCTGCGTCCGTCTCAAGGCACTTGGCAACCATGGGCCAGCATTAAGATCCCTGATGTGAATACGGGCAGACAGAGAGAGGAGGTGACTGCTCAAAGGGGTTATGGAAAAGAACCCATAGGAGCTGGGCTAGGCGCTTCCTGCATGGCTCCCAAGGAAGGTTCTGCTCCCACACCCCCCCGGTCCTGCAGCACAGACCTGGGGGAGCATCACCGCAGGCAACCCCGGTTCCAGGCCAGGCAGTGAGGGCAAAGGACAGGTCCAGCTCTGACTCCTTCCCTGTTGGCCGAGGTACTGGTGCTCAGGGACTCGTTTCTGCTTTAAGTTATTGCTGTCGGGTGGTATCTCAGCCGAGTACAATCCACTCCCAACCTCTCCACACACCCTCTCTCCATCTGCCCCCTCCCTGCCTCTGTGTTCGAAATCCACTCCCCACACACCACGACACCTCTCGGAAGTAAATACAGGTTTTGGAGCTGAACACTAGGCTCAGGTGGCATTCCGAGCACACCAGGGCACTGAACGCTTAGCAGCGTCAGTACCTATTTTTGATTATATGTGTTGCCTTAAAAAAAGACCCAGTGTATCAGAGAAATTCCTTACGCTGGGCTAAGGATTCGCGAGGCACAGTTGCTATGACAGCCCCTCGCGCGTGCCGGGCTTGCTGCGCGGTTCATCTGCTCGTGTCAGCAGCCCCAGCCTGCGTTATTGCTGAGGTTAAATCATTATCTGAGCTTGAGCCCATTTTCCCAGACCCCCCTTGCCTACGGCATTGCACTTTGGGTGACAGGGGCTTGGTTTACTGTTTTCCACTCACCTTTAAATAAATACAACCTTGAGAGGGTTCCAAATGGATTTAAGCACCCACATCACAGAGCAACCCTTCAGAGGCAGGACTGCATGCAACCCATGCATTGTCAAAAGGCACTGAGTCAGGAGAACAGAAGGGAATTTTCAAGGCTCTTTGGTACCNACAATGCAATGAGATTTTGCCTATGCTGTCTCTGTTCTCTGGCTAGTTTCCAGGGAAGTCAATGCAATATTAATCCCCAGTGTTCAGTTCCCTTGGAACATGGATGAATGTTCAAAGACACTGAAAGGCTTCATCTGAATAAAGATGGGCATTTTATCAACACAAAGAAGCAGGGATGATTGGTGGATTGAGAAAAAGGTGCAATCAGAAAGTGTGCATAGAGAGAGACAAAATGGTGTGAAAGCAACCCCCCGGTGCACGCTGCCCTGTCCTCCCCTCCTCTCCCACGCCTGGAAGGAGCCATGTGCTAAGTATGATACGTCATAATGATTACAGTTAATTAGGAGGTGATGCGGAAAGAACAACTACATGCCTAAATGTTATATGAAGCCAACAGAAACTGGGCACCATCTGAATCCCAAGAAATCTCATCCCCCACTGACACACACAGAGCTAAGAGTGGATTTCCAGAAATACTAAAGGAAATTCCGGTCACCAAATCCCAGCGGAACCCACACCCCTTCCAGCCTTTCCAGATTATTCCAGACAACAGCTTCTCTTGTCCTTAACTTTACTGAGAATTCAAATACATCTAGAACGGTAGCCTTTGCACAGATGGACTTTCTAACCTGCCCCAGGCCAGACAATGACCCTCTGCTCCTCAACAGTTAACTCCCCTCCCTCCTTGCTCATCTGTTTGCAAGGACTTGGATAGAAGAGGACTACCCCTCACTGCCTACCTGCAGCTCAAAGCCTGATCTCAAAGAGAACTGGGGGAATTACAATAGCTTTTCATTTTTACCACATTTCACTCAGTCCTCCCCAGGACTCCTGGGTCCTTTTAAGGACGCAGCTGTCTGCTCTCACCTTGGCACAGAGGGATTGCTTCGTTCCAGTGGAAGTAGCCTTGGGGGTGCTGCGAGCAGGTGGCAGTGCTGTGGCCGACAAGACGGTAGCCCGTGTCACATCCAAAGCGAACCGTGCTGCCGGGGTGCAGACCCGTCTGGCTGAGAATCAGCCCGTGGGCTGGCGGCTGCGGGAGGCTACAGTAAGGAGCTGGAGAGAAGGGCAGAGGAAAAATAAATAAATCACTGATGGGCTGTATCAAGACAAATTCCCTTCCTGTTCTCAGGAATTACACAGTGCTTACCATAACCTAAGGCTGTACAAGAAACAGAACTTGTGATAGATAAATACAAAGTCAAAGTGGAAGAGGGTGTACAGCTACTATCCAAGTTTCACTCAGCTCTAGAAATAGAGAGTAATTTCTGATAATCAAATATTACTTAATTCATTTACTGACTAAAGTCATTACTTATTTATGACATGCTGGCAAGTTCTCAACCCAGCTTTATAACTTTCATTAAGACTTGCTACGTTCCAAAAAATTGTAATTCATTTTAAGGAATTCTCAGCAAGCATTCAGTATCCAGCACTGGTTTTGTGCTGAATGAGCAACCAGGACTCCCTGGTCCTGCTCCTCTGAGAGCAGTGGCAGAATGCCTGACCAGGGCACGATGTGTTTTGAACAGTTTGCTGCAAATGCTGTGACACAGTAAGTGACATGTAAGTCACTCACCAGTCCCTGCTGAGGCCTCAGAACAAGGCCAGCTTTCTGTGCCCTCCCAGGCCTTGGCACCTTCTGCTGCCACAGATGGCCTCTGCCCCTCTGCAGCAATTTCGTGAAGATCCTTAGCTGAAGAGATGACCACGTTTTTGGCAGAGGCGTGGAGTCTCTGCCACGTACTTACCAAAGTAGCGGATTTTGAAGCCTTTTCTGTTGTAGGCATGATCAGAGGACCAACGGAGATAGACTTTGTTCCCACTGCTGGTAACAGTCAGAGGAGCAGAGTAGTTCCCACTCAGTGACAAGAGCAGTGGACTCTGGCCAGAGGGACCTGTAAGGAAGGAGGGAATGAGTAAAAGTCAGGGTTGACACACAGAAATTGTCAGTCATGGGCCTTATGTGCCAGGGTGTGTTTCTGCAAGAAGAAACAGGTGCATTTTGGAATCGTAGCGTGAGAGTTTCCACTTTACCATTAGTCCAGGAATGACAGATCATGCTCAGCGCTTGTTTTGTGAACATGAGCCCCAGTGAATACACCTGGCTCCCAGAAAAGCAACAGCAAATAAAACCCTGTTGACTGCAGTAAGACCAGGCTTCTGCTCCAGGCAGCGTGCCTTCAGCTCAAGTCATGAAGGGTAAACGCAGGAGCTTCCACAGAGCACTTGTATTCTGCATTTGGCTACAATGCTGCATCTCTGGGAATATTGACAGATCCCTCTCAGTTCATGAGAACTCAAAGGCCTAGAAAACCTGGTCTGCACAGGCTTTGAGGATGAGGAGTCCCACCTGCTCAACTCACCTCTTCCCAGCAACCTCTGCTACAATGTCTCCCAGGAGCTTGCTAACTCCTTCCCCTGAAGAAATACTTTAGAGTCATCTAAAAATCAAATCATTGATATTTTCTTATCCAGAGAATCAATGAGTCTTAGGAGGAGCTTTCTTTAAGTCCAGTGGAAGGTTATAGGCGGTGGTGGAAAGCTCTCCCCACAGTGCTCTGGGGACAGAGATTAACAACTAACAGCTCTGCTGTGTCTTTCCTTTCCCCTCAGCTGCCATGCAAGTCAAGCTAGTAAATCTCTTACCATCAAAGATTTCAAACTCATCGTATTGCTTTTCACTGAGGAAGTACTCGATGGTGAGGGAGATGTTATATCCAGGCTCTACCTTGACCACCCAAGAACAGGTCTGAAAGTGGGGGTAGCTTCCCAGGAAGCTCTGGCTGAGGATCACACCAGTGGAGTCTGTCATAACCTCATTCATCGGGCAAGGCACTGCAGGGAATGTGAAGGAGAGACCACAGAAAACAAATCTTTCTTTCTTGTAGAGTAAGGAAGGGAACACAAGATACTATGGCCAAGAAGGTCTATCTTCACAAGCTAGGTCAATAGAGCACAGCTCCCACCCACATAATTTCCACTGGACACCAAGACCCTTGGGGTTCACAGAGAGTCCCCAAATCCTGAAGGAGGCTCTGAATGAAGCATGCTGCATTTCCACAAATCTGAGTAATTACCTAATTTAAAGGAAGGAGCAAAAAGCAACAACACAAAGAAAAAATTTCAACTGTCTTTGCATCATTTCACATCTTTCAAAATTAATGGCACTGCAACCAAATAACTATTCTCAAGTTACAAAACACTCCCTTGGAAGCCCCTGGAAACTTTATTACCCGGGGTAGAACAAGGCGTGGAACTACAGGCTTATCCCAGGTCACCCATGGAGTTGTCAGCTAGGACATAAGAACTCCAATTCCTTTCTCTAATCACTAGAGCCCTTTCAGTGGAATTCTGGAAATATTCAATCCAGCTGAAAACCCCAAATAAAAAGGCCAGCAAGAATACCCCAGGAGAGGAGGCCAACACACAAAGTGAGCAGAAAGCATTAAAAAGAAAAGGATCTTTATCCATAATTGTCTCTAAAACCCAGTGCAAATGCTGTACTTGTATTAATAGAAAATAGTCAGAACTATCCAGAAAGAACAGAGTATTCTTTCCAAATCCTTAATCCCATCAGTGATTTGTTGACCTCTGTAAATTGGTGGCCAGATGTAATTTAAGCAGTCCCTTTACCCCCAGGCTAACAACCATCAGTAAATAATTGAATGACCTCTGTTTCTCTCCTTCAGTTCATGCTATTTCACAGAGAATAAAACTACAGAAAAATATCCTATTATGTGGTAAAAATGTTCAGATAGGAGGGAATGAAGGAGATGAAATAATCACGGTTGGAGCGAACAAAAGTACCAGCAGGAATCCAGAGGATAAGTAAGGTAACATGGTAGCACGGAAACATCTTTGGATCCCTCCTGAGCAGCAGCAAGGTGTACAGTGCTGCGTGCTTGGGGCATTCATTTTTCTCCCATGTAATACATTCTGCAGCACTAATAGAGAAGCTGTTCCTTGCGGGATCACCTCGCTGCAGGAACGCACTTAGCTGCAGCCTGCTCTTCCTTGCTTTGGCTGTTCATGTGTCACTGGCAAACTGTCAGCACCGAATTCCTCCTCCCCCTCCCACGTAAGGACGTTTGGATGACTGTTTTAATGACTTCGTGAAGGCAGCCAGACGCAGCGTGTCAGACCTCTGCTCAGCAAGATTTCAGTCAGTCCCACTTCAGCAAAGTACACGCTTAAAGCGCCTTCCTGACTTTATGCCTTGGGGTATAATTTGGGAGCACCCAACAAGAAGCAGACCCCCCCCAAATATGCAGAGAGCCTGCAAATCCCCCAGAGCCGGTAGAGAGCAGAGGAAGTTTCCCTGTCATTTATCAGGGAGTTGTTGCAGTAAGCCACCCAGCACATCTCTCATCGTTATTTGCTCGTTGCTGAGCCTGGCCAAGCTGCACAATCCCGTGCTGCGAGGCAGGTAGGGAGAACAGCCTTCCCCTGCACAGGTGCCTCACTACCCTCCTCACAAGGCCCTGCCGTGTGGTTTTGCAATATTGGGACTCTGGAGGTCTAGGATGTAGTATGTGCAAGGAAACCTCCCCCAGCTGCCATCCAGCTCGCTGCCTCCCTTAGCAAGCCTCTGCATTTTGCAGCAGTCTCTGTTTTACCTTCACAGGTGGGCGGAGGTCCTTCGAACTGAAGATGAGTGCCTAGTTTGCAGGTCAGGATTTCATTTCCAATCAATGTAAAGCCAGGAAGGCATCTGTACCTCACAATGTCACCTGCAGACAGAAACAGAAAACCTATTGATTGAGGAGAAGGATCAACTCATTAAGGCTGAACTGTGCCCTGAGAAGGAGGTAGCATGGTGAGCAGGGACCTCTTGACCCAGCCTCTGCCATCAAGCCCCAGGACAGGACTGGCTGTCCCTGGAAACAGAGTCCGGCCCAGGACTTGCTGGCATCCAGCACAACAGCTGCACAATTCAGCTCATGTACCGTATGCAACCACCAGCAAGCAAAAAAAACATCCACCTCAGGGCTGTGTGGCTCGAGGTCTGTTTATATTCCTTCCACTTTGCACTTCTGGACGTTTTTGGAGAACTTCACAGACATGCAGTTCCACACTTCTGAGGCCATCCCACCCACACCCCCTGCCCGCACGGTCGCACCCGGCTCCTGCCACCGCAGCCTCCAGCACCGCAGCCGGTGACCGAACCAAATCAGGCTGCTTGTGACAGTGTGCAGAAACAGAAGGCATGGAAACGCATGCTGTGTCTTATCTGGGATTAACTACTGTCATGCCAGTGAGACTATTTTGATTTGTGCTAGCTATTCAGGTGAAGACTTTCCTCAAAGCAGACAGAGAGAAAAGCTACTTTTAAAAAGTCATGGCTACTTCACTGGTTGCAGACATAATGTGGATGGAACTTTGAAAAGCAGCAAAAATACAAAAGACAGTCAGTATGGGTGAAAGGTTCTCAAAAAAAAAAAAAAAAAAGTAGTGGCCTCTAAACTTTTGCACAATGTATTGTTTGAAACACCTGAAATGCACAAAGGCCAAAAACTATTATTGTGGCAAAGATCTCCGGGCGTTTCCAAGCAAGCTCTGGGCTTTCACAAAAGACAAACCACTTCTGCAATAACAGAGAGGAAAAGTCTAGGGACAATCAGGTCAATTCGACTCCGTGTGGAGTCAGCTGTTGAGCAGGGTCACACCCACCTCCCCATGCCACACAATTACGTGAATGAAGAGGTCTCCTGGAGCCCCAGATTGGGGGTGCCATCCCCTGGACAACACGTGTGTCCTCCCACAGGCGTTCCCAGTGGCTGGGGAGAGGTGGGGAAGAAGGGCTAAGAGGACCACAAGAGGCTACCTATGTTAAATTCTTCGTTCTCGGTGATGATTTCTGCGTTGGGAACGATGGTTGGAGGCTGACATCTGAAGAGCTGGTAGGCTGAAAGACAGCAAAGGAAGAGCAGCAAATGTTAAGCTGGGGATGAAAGCAGCCATGACTGTCTTGGTGCCAAGCACAACAGACATCAGAGCAAATCCTGCCTCTCAACAAGCAGAAGGAACTGGCAAAAGCACAACCAGCCCTTTCCCCCTGGAAACCCTACAGAGATGGCTCCAGCTATTTGGGCCCCAGAGCAGCTTTCTCCAGTTTTTTTTTTTT
>VXAA01000914.1:213969-243014 GCA_013399115.1 Anseranas semipalmata
TTACATCTAATAGGAAACAGATTTTCATCAGTCTGGAGATACACAGGTGCCCAGACACTGACAGTCTGTCTGGATGAACAGCGAATGACAACGGATGGGTGCCGACATGAGGCAACTGTACTGTCTTTTGGGATACTAAGAGAGCAGATCTTGGTGACCATCAGTGGAATTAGGTCAATAATAGAAAAGGAAAAGTCTCAGACTGCTCCAGCACCAAATAAATTACAATAATTATTCAGAGAATTTCATCTTTACTATCTATCCTTGAAGAGAGAATGAAATACCCAATGATTTATTTTTAACCTGGAATTATTCATTAGTTTCTTCTGTAAATAATTCCAGAAGCGTAAATGTTTTCAACTGCAAATTCTGTATGTAGCTCACAGTTCGCAAAGTAACCTAGGCAAGGTTCATGTCAGTGCCTCACACAAGGCAAAACAGTGCAGACTTTGTGCTCTTATCCAGTTAGGCGTTTCTTCAGGGGTACCATGTGGCTAAATGGGAACAAGGATTCTAGCTGAGGAGCAGAAAATTTCCTATGAGTCACGCACCTGACCAAATACATTGCAAATAGCAAATTTTCCATCAAAAATTAAAGATGAGCAAACACTGAGCAAAACAAATGTACTGCTTACGAGTATATGGGTGCATAAGGCTTGAGAACTGTGCTGCTTATGAAAATAAACACACAAGAGCTGTGAGCATGGTTAAATTGAAAAAATGGTACTGGGAACTAAATGAATATTAATGAAAGACATTTTCTGCTATTTGCTCAGCACTTCTCTGCTTCTTTGCTCCCGCCGCACCTGACCCTGGACAAGCATAACTTCCTCTGAAATTTATATCAGCCCTTTAATTTAAGATACTGGAGCTCAAGCTGCCACTGAATATTAATTCTTACTAACTCCACTACGTTGAACTCTTCACACCACAGCAAAGCTGGCAGCAACCTTAATGAGGCTTATGATAATGCTTAAATACACATGTAAAGAAGTAGATTCCCCATCCTCCCACCCCAATTTTCCTACCCACTACGGTGGGCCAGAATAATATTTCCCCAAAAGCTGCATGGAAAAACGTGACATCTGGAGGGCATGCGAAAGGGCCAGGGGGGACACAGCCATTTCTGGGTTACTGCGAGGGTCGGGCTCCTGCAGGCTGCATTCCGTGTGTGCAAAGGGGAGGAAAAAACACACGCTACTACAGTGAGCTGAACACTACCAGGGGGATCAAAGGAAAGTGCCAGCTCTGTTGTTATCAGCATCTCAGGAGAAAAAAGCTGCTGTGCAAAAATTAGTTCTCTGAATATTAACTCTACTTTAAAACAAACAAACAAACAACAACAACAAAACAAACAAACAAAAAAAAAAAAACAAAAAAAGGGGGGTTGAGGTCCTGCTTGGGCATTAGGCCAAAATTTTCAAAACTGCCTCAGATGGCCCATTTTTGGGAACTCATTTTGGCCCATCTGAAGAGGCAGAAGCTGCTGAAGCTGCCAAACACCTTCCAGAAAGGCAGGTCCTTCAAGGAGGCACCCAAAGGAGAAGACAGCCTGGTTCCCACGCCAGCCCCTTCGCTGACGTTGGACAAAGCTGCCATCGCCCTCACCTCAGCCGCTGCCTGGGGCTGGAGGGTCAGCATTTCGGGCATGGAGTGCTCTCTATTTAGTGATCGTACCATGCCCAAAAAAGGGGCTCTGCTACAGCTCAGAGATCTCTGTGACTGCTCCCCAGTGTGGCACCGTCACCATCATCATCTTCATATCCCTCTGCATGCAGGAGGGCAGAAGAGCAGGAGAACAGGGCAGCAGGGGAGAACCCTTCTGTTACACAGCAAAGAGCCATCCCAGGAGGTGACATACTTGTTTGCTATGTTTTAAACAGATGTTTGACAGTGGGGAAAGGGGAAATCCGTAACAAAAATTTAATTTAAATGCTATTTAAAATGTGCTTGACAGCATCTATTGAAGTGGAAAGATAACCCAGCATTTACAGCATTAATCTCCTCTCCTTAATGGGCCATATTTCAGTAAAGAGGTGTGATTAAGATGGCTTCAGCATATGGGTGATACAGCACCAGTAAAGCTCCTTTCAACAGAACATCCATTTGTTCTCACCGGGACAAAACAGAGTCCTGTCCTTGAAACCACACTGGGACCCCCCTGAGTTACTGTGCCATAAAACCCTTTCCCATCACAGTCACACATCAGTTCGAGCTGGCACCTGAACTAACCCATTTAATAATAGGTGCAACATCATCATTTTTCAAGGGATGCTATTGAATCTTCAAGCACTCTGCATCATCCCTTTCCCTTCCTCCACCCTAAGGAAAAGCTTCTTTGCAGGCATTTAAAAGGGCAACGGTTCTCTGACAGGGTGCTGCTGATCTCCACTGCATGGGAAAAGACAGTTTAAAGCTGAAAGAAGATGTCTATGTCCTAGATCTGCCAATACACAGATGCAGAAATAAAAATATACATTGCTACAGATCCCGAGGAAATTCCATTTCCTGCAGTTATGCCCCAAAGAGCAATGCCAAAGATGTAACTGACCGCACTGCCGGATCCCATGTGAACATTTCTCCCAGCTCTCCGGTGGCACAAGGCACCACACACAGAACGAGAACCTGAGAGAAGAATCTCACCCTGCAGGCAACAACCGCAATTAGTTAAATCTTTGGGGTTAGGCTTTATACTGAAGTCCCACGTATAAAGGGACCAATAAACCAGTAAGCAATGCTTCAATAAAAGGCCAAGCAGTTGCTAGAGTGCCCATCTGGTTAACAGGCTGTAAACGACTGCTGGCCACCGATTCCTACCAGCACAAACTCCATCCTCCCCTGCCTGGAATGCCCACGAGTGGCTTTATACACCAAATAAACCATCAGCTAAAGAAACCTCAGTATGAAGGGCTATCAAGACTAGAGAACAGCAACATATGCTGATGGGCTCTAACCACAGCAATGACAGTATCTAATTCATATTACAAAAGGAAGCATTCACTGAACTGCAGCAGTGTTTACGTACTGCTCATTTCTGAGCCAAATTGCCTAACCCATATTTTTTTGCATAACTGTTATATACGCACCATTGTCTAGTAATATAAATCTTACAGTGTTTTGCAGCAGCAAACCAATTCCCTCCGAAGCCTAGCAAACATTCTTTAAATTCAGCCTATCTGTATAATACTTGCCTTTTGGAACTGAACATAAGCTAAAACATTCTGCACAGATTCATCGTGTAATTCATGTTAGACTTTGTTGAAGTTGCTGCAAGCAAATTACCAAAGCACGAGGAGGTCTCCATTTGTGCTTTCCAAAATCCCAGTACTGCTGTAGCAACTTGTTAGCTAATCCAATTTAAAATTGGGCTCTCGTTTAGTGGTAGAAAGCAAATGCTCTCATTTTGATGTTATACTCAACATCTCTCTGGTGTGAGCTGCACTCACACCAAAGAATCCCCAAGTAATTCACGGATTTACAAGAATCATTTTCCTCCCCAGAGAATCAAAGTCACCTCTCAGCTGGAACACAGCTGTCATTTAAAACAGGACGGCAAGATGATCTAATTGGTTTAGCGTGGCATTGGAAAGACAATACCGTATCCAGCTAAAATACCAGAGGAGGAGATTTTTAAGTAAACAAAGTGGAGCTATCCATAATGGGATCTGCCATGGAGAGGACAGTATTTACAGCATCACCTTGAGAGAGGCCCAGGATTGGCACGGCTGTTAAGTTTGCAGGCACTTGATCTGTGCTTGAATTATCACAACGTTACAGATGGATTTCCACGTCTGCCCAGGCTGTGTGACCACTTGCCAGCACTTGATTGCATAAAAGACTTTCAATCTCAAACCTGTGAAAACTGCACCCCGTTGTAGAATACTTCAGGTAAAGGCATGTTTTTTCCACATATTGTCCTCCCTAGAACTAGTCTTTCCCACAACATCCACAACTGATCCATGCCCCTCTGCATCCCATAGGCAGGAATAATGCATGCATTGCTCAGGAAGCCATACAGACCATAGAAATAAATGGCAAAAATCCCTCCATTGGCTGCATCACTGTGGAATTTCATCAGGACTTGATTGGAAGAGCTTTGGGCTGACTTCTTAGCAGAGTTGCCAGTGAACACACCAAGCTGTGGGGCTGTTTGCTGTGGACCATCCCTAAAATCGTAGGTCAGAAACACAAGAAGAAAAAGCATTATTATGCACCTTTAATCCTAGGCAACAACCAACCTCCTACACTGCCTGCACAGAAACTCCTTTCTGTTCTTCCCTCCTCATCCTCCTTTTTCTACAGCTGTATTATAGTCTCAGCAGCTCCCCCGGGCAGCTGACCTGGGCCCCCAGCCCCACTCCTTTGTAACAAGGATGATCTCCTCTGGCAGCACAGTGCTGGCCCAGAAGACAACTGCAAACGCAAACTTTATTTTTAACCTCAGAACTTGAAGAATTAGGGCCAGTTTTCCAAATGAGTTGCACTCTGTTTGCACAGCAGACACTGAGATATTTTGAAAGTCAGATATTGATCTAGTACTAAAAGCTCAAGAATTTGGCCACAAGCTCTTCAGCCAGTCCATCTGTGTGTGCTGTGACAATATGCCATTTCTCTACCCTTCTCCAAAATAGAAAAGGAAGATCCCAGCCTGCAAGGCTCTGGGGGTGAATTCCTCAATAAATGAGAAATTCATGCCAGTTCATTAACCTCGGCAAAGCTGCACCCATTTTACATCAGAGATCACAGGTCCCAGCTGCTGCTATTTGGAAACACACTGGGGGTCACAGCCAGTTCTTCTGCCTAACACAATCCTAGCACTGCCTTTGCATTCTTCTCGCATTCTGTGCGATCAGTTTTGACGTGCATCTCTGATTGCAAAAGTAAAAACAAAAGCAGACATTGGTAAATGATTTACCAATGTTTTTTTCTTCAGTCAGCCTCTATCCATAGACATGTATCTATAGATAAAGTGCAAAAGCAAAAGAAAAAAGAGTTCCCCAGAAAACATCTGTCAGAGAAATCAGAAGCAAAAAGCAATTGCTATTATGCAAGTCTAAACAAGATTCATTTCAACTAAATTTAGCATGAGATAAAGACCCTGTTTACCATTCATGAAGTCTCCTTGGTAAAGCCCCTTAGGCATCCCAAGAGATGCTCCCTTATTCCATTCAGCACAGCATTTTGGAGATGAAGGGACAGGCTGATGAAAGACTCCAGCGGGACGAGCGGGGCTCGGCTGCACAACAACCTCCCGCCGCAGCTGGGATGCCGATCTGCGCTCCCCCACCAGCAGCCCAGCCCCTGCTCATGGTAACTTGGGCCAAACCAGCCCCAGTGGGACAATGATGGCTAACCCCAGGCACCACGTGGGTTTGACGTGCTTCATTTTTAACAGCTGATGATCACAGAAAGTGAAATTAATTTAAGACCCACAAGGTCTTAAAGGTGCTGCTATACGACCAAGGATCGGACTACTCTTTTTAAGCTGCACGACACCATTGAAGTTAGAGGCAGTGGTACCGGGAAAGGTAAGGATTCGTGTACAGACTCTCCTCTAGACACAAAGGATAACATTTCCGCCACTTGCATGAGGAAACCAGTCATTCAGTTATCATCCCCTTCAGTGACCTTGCACTCCCTGCCCACACTTTTCAGGAATGTAACATTAACTGTGTTTGGAGATAGTCACGTTGCCCATTTTGCTAGCCCTTTGCAGCTCATGGTCCTTAATTTAAAGGCCCTGTCAATCACCTGGAGTTTAAAAAAAATTCCAAATTCTCATCCTACTGCCCCCAGAGGATACTTCCTCCTGCTCTTAAACAAAGCACTATCCACACACTGCAGCAATGGGTGCTCTATTTATCTGCAAGAGTGTCTTGCTGAAATGGAGCCTTAGTAGCAACTCTGGTCAGTCCTCACACCTTTGCTGTACTCACCAAATAGTGATGAAATCATTGTAGGGCTCTGTTTGCAGCAGAGTGAAGTTGAGATGGATCCCATAGCCCACAGGCACTGTAAGAAGCCAAGTGCAGTCCTGGGAATTCGGGTACTGGTTGGGGAAGCCAGGAGAGTAAACTGTACCATTCTGGGTGGTGACATTGCCCCCACAAGGCACTGCAGGTAATCAAACAGAAACACAAGCCTAATGAAGAAATATCCCCCTAAACAGTAACTCTCAAAGATCTTCTATTTCCCATTTTCCTTTGTTATCTTTTTATCAAAAAAAAAAGGAATTCTGGATACAGGTGGATCCAGCCCTAAAACCTTAGCCTACCCTGCCGTGAATAATTTATATCTGTCACAACTACTTCTAACCTTTTCAACTTAATTCCATTACAATAAATTTGTTAAGTGCTCCAGAGTTGAAAGGAGACTGTCAGGGTGTTTTGTACAGATGTGATAGCCAGGTGCACAAATAAACTCTATCTTATACCCTAGTAAGAGTCTTTGGGCTCCACCAGCTGTTTGCACCCATGCATGGAAAATACAGCTCCTGACCAGATCACACCAGTGGGCAAATTTATTCACTTGCTCATACAGCATGGCCTGGACCAGAACCACTGAGCTGCTGGCTTTTCACAGATCACATCTAAGCAGGGGGGAAATGATGATTTATTTGTAAAACAGCAGCATCCAATTCATTAATCAAGATGACAGTTCTATTGCACTAGGTATCTTCCAGGTCTAAGCGAACTTGCAAACTAAAGAGACATAATTAGAAACAGCCTGGGCAGTGAAAAAGAGAGAGAGAAAGATGACATCCTGCTGAAGGTAGTGCAGGAGGGTCACAGCAGGTCCCTAGGTCCAAAAGTCCCATGTACAAGCACCAACTTCTGGACCTCTCTGGTACAGAAGTTCAGGCGAAATGATAACATCTGCAGTGTACTGCTGACAGCCTGCAACAACTGAAGGTATGTGCACAGGGGTAAGCGCAGTGTCATCTGCCTGAGCCAGCTCTGTTTTAGAAGCCACACAGCTGTATTAACCCAGTCCTTGGCTTAGGTTAACACATTCTTCCTCCCAGCACAACCTATTAATTCAGGCTCAGTGCTATACTAATATAAAGCACCACACACTCCTTTTCATACAGGTGTAGCCCATAGACTTCTACCAGTCTGGACATGACTTGATGTGCCAGACATGAAGTTAGAACCAGGCTCTGAATATTTACTGCCTAGTTCTGCTCTGCTTACTCATGTGGTCTGTCAAGCTGAGAAAAGCATGTGTATTTATACAAATCCATACACTCATTTTCCTAAACAAACACCCAAGGAACCTTGGGGGCCAAGTTCCTTTCCGCCCTGCAAAGCAGGCAGCCTGCTGATCACTGGAAAAACTCCCTGGAGTGCTGCTGGAAACCTCAGCCCCTGTGCATTTATTTTAGAATTACAACTTCTCTTTTAATTAAAAGGGTTTTCAGCTGTGACCTGTGTGGGAAAGGTGATGTGGTTAGCCTAAGGCAGTGAGTCATCCCTGCTTGCTGCTATGCAAAAATGGACCACCCGGCTCGGCTGCATTTAAGAAAAAAGCTAGGAAAGGAAAGTTCTACATTGACTTCAACAGCACTTAACAGCCCGGCAAATATGCACACAGAGGAAAAAAAGCAAATGGCCCCAAATGTACCTAACCTCTCACCCCTTTGTTCTATCAGAAGTGCTGCAGAACAAGAAAGCTACTTAAAAAACACAGTAGCAAAGAATAAGGACTGGATGGTTGTACCTGGCAGAGCTGATGCCCAAGGTAAATAAGGGCATAATCCTGCTACCACCCACCCGCCAACCCTACCAGCACATGGCAGCCAGCGGGCTGAGCGCCAAACAGTTGCTTAGCTCATGCACATCTCTGTTGTGTTGCTGGAGTCACTGAAGAGCAGCTGAGGATCCAGTTCTTTATGCTTTGCATTCTCTGGAGTTCAAGGACTTAGGACTTAAAAGAGGTAAAATATCAGCCCTCCCCCTCTTTCCCCAACACACAGTTCTTGCAGACCAAGTGCTGTAGGGAGGCTAGGATAAAGGTCAGTGCTCCTGGGAAGTGCAGTGGAAATCTTCAATAAGCAGCCTCGAATTTCTTAAGGGTTCACAAGAAACCTTTCTAAAGTAAACCACACAAAACTCAGTCCATTAGTCCAAAGGATAAAAGAGTGAAACAGCCCTGCAGGGGTTTGAAAAGAGAATCTGGACATTTGAGCTTCGATGCCTAGAACATAGATCCACTCCCTTTGGACAGTAGGGTCCTCCTAGCACACATGGTCTTCAGGAAGGAGAGTATGTTCAAGGGTACTGAAGAACTGTTGGATCATTTTCCAAATGTCATCATCGCCACACTAAGGAGACGAGACAGGGGCACAACCTCCCCACACTAAGAGTCCCCAGAACTGCAAGGGTCTTCTACCGGGGACCCAACATGGTAGTGACTGCTAAGGGCGCTGCAGCCCAGCAGGACAGGCTGCACTCACAGAGAGCAGGGCTGATCAAAGCCTCTCTTCTTTACTTGATTATTCAGGCACACTGGCTCATCATAAAAAAGTTGACTTTGATAGTTGTTTGAATTGGTAAAAGGCAAGAACCTTACTGAGGACATTAAAACACTGTTCTAATCATGCTCAATGTCAGCATGAAATTGTGGGCTGGTAAAAGGGGGGGAAGTAAAAAGTAGAAAGAAAAACAGAGTGTCTTTTCTACAAGCTGTAAACCTGACAATGCATCAGCAGTCATTTAACAGGGCCAATACAACGGCACAGGTTTTTGTTTGTTGCATGCACAGGAGACAAATGCCATAGCTGCTATGCAGGAGAGCAGGAAGAGCTCTCTGGGAAACATCTGTGAGAAGCTCACACATGGAGCTTGCAGTACAATTTCTGTGTTCCCCAAAGAAGTCTGCACGTGTCTGTGTACGTGAAAACCAATGAAGTCTTGAATTTTTGTCTGGCCCTGAGCTCTTAAGCTTTGGCAACTCATTTTACTGTTTCCCGATTCAGTGTTTATCTATCAAGAAAGACAATATACCTCTTGCATGAGGAAACTGCATCAGCTGGAGAATTAGGACCTGCAAGGCTCTCCTAGACCTCTAAGAAGAAGGCAAGCTCTGTGGAGCAGCTGATCAAAAATGCTAAACCAATGGAAGTGGAACATTGTTGAAGAAATAAAGCAGACAAGAAATATTACTGCAGTGACCCTGGACTGCTTCATTCTGAAAACACAGCTCTCACTGATACCAGCAGTGAGACTGACAGCCAGAGACAGTCCTCACCCATAACACGAGATTCAAATGCACCACCAAAAGATGCACCTTGGTTTTGAACTGTTCAAAATGTTCGCTTTGACTAGGCTGAAATATGTTGAACATCAGCTTACTGAGAACATGCTTCAACACCTCAGGGGTTGAGGCTTTATTCAAAGTGCTCATTCCCAGCCTGCCTCCAGCGATGCTTTTGTTTCCAGAGAAACTTGCAGCCCAATCACAGAACAGTGATTCAAAAGGAGGCCAGAACAGAGAGCTGAGGCCTTTTCTCTCCCCAGAATGCCAGTCGGGGTGCTCTCAGGGTGACCCCAAAGCCATACCTTCACACCTGGGCAATGGGTGATCCCAGTTCCTGTTGGTGCCGTGCTGACACGTCAGGACAGGGTGACCGATCAGCTGGTACCCAGGCAGACACTCAAAAGAGATGGATTGGCCAACGTTGTAACCAGCTCCTCTTACAACACCATTGGCAAAAGGTTCAGGGTCAGGGCATTCCTGCAGCTCGTAGGCTGGAAAAAAAATAAGGAGGAATGTTTCATACTTCATACTTTTTCATAAAAGTACACTCATCATGATGCTTAGCTACTTCCCCCTCACACAATGGCTTAATTGAAATAGATAAAACTTTAATGAACCAAACACACATCTACATGGAGGATGAGGGACAACCCTGCTGCTGCCTTGTGCTAGCCTCAGACGTGAGTGCTGGGGCCCACCCTGGTCCTCTGGAGTCTCAGAGCCTGTATTCACAGGGATACCCCGCTCTTCACTTCTAGTTGGGAAATCTGCCTTGTTTTTCAACAAAATGTGGACAATACTGATGATGAATGCAAGTCAATTGGTTAGCATGTTCCACCTGGCATTACAAATTATTGGTCAGCCTTGCTAGAGCTAATTTGCATAGCAATTTCCCAGAGATTACCCAGAGTGCTTCACAGAGCACATTCCTTCCTAAATTGTGCAGCCACGCATGAATTATATTGTGCATGAACAGGACAGCCAAGACAAAATTAATGTTTTCAATTAAGTATGAGTAGCGGCTTTTATTGCTATTTCTGGGGAGTCAGCCCTTTGTCAGTCCTTGGCTACAGCACATGGCTGGAGACACACACTCCTTCTTTCCCACTCCTCAGATCTCTCTCCCAGACAGTAGCTGGAGCATTTGGCTTCCAGCTGCTGCACAGCAAAGCCCGTCCTATTTATCTTCAGTACGAAGTACATGATCTGCCTTTGGTATCCTTTGCCCATATTCCCATACGCCAAGGACAGGTGGACAAAGACCACCACAGGATTTTGCAAAGACCCCATTCAAGGTAGAGCTGTGGATCAAGCAGAATCATGTCCTGCTTCAACAGGGCAAAGACCTGCAGGCAGCCCCAGTCCAGCACCTTCAAAGAGCAGCAAATCCAGTACAAGAAGAACACTTTCTGAGCCTTGCTCTGCTGGCTTCAGAGACTGAGGAAGCTGCTGCTCAGAGGACATCATGTTCAAAACTGGGAGCTGTCTGAGGACCCATGCTGGGCAAGAACCTAAGCACCTCCATCTCCCCATCATTTCCAAAAACTGTACTGAGAGCATCTTTTGATTTTAGTAATTTCTCTACTTTCACTCCAGGTTTCCATGCCAGCCCCACTGTTATATTATTTAGCTATTTACCTGTTGGCTTGTTCCCCTCCACCAGCCTGCCTCAGCATAAGGCTAGGCTGCAGCTGAGGATGGAAGGGATAAATCTGGGTGTGCCCAAAGTGGACTTCAGCTGAGACTGAAAAGCAGCTGCAAAATTCCAAAGCAAACTCACAGCTGCTGAGGACTCCTGTCTCTGCACATGACAGTCGGCAGAGCCAAGATCTAAGTGAATCTAGCTGGAATTAATTCAAAGGCATTTCACTGTCACAAAGCACTCTAGGAACATTTGTTATTTGCCGTAGGCTTAAGTCAGGGTGAACAGATCCCAGTTATGAGGATTAAGCATGGTCTTCATGTAACACCTTTCCACTCATTTGGATTAAGTCCTTGTGGAATGAATTCAACAGAATAGCAGCAACCGTGCCGTCTACCCTCTCTCCTCCACCCTTAGCATTAGCACCTGGGGACAGGATTGTCCCACTGCTGCATGTTCAGTGGCCTCCTTACCTTGGTATTCCAGCTTGAAGCCTGGCTTGTTCTGTGAGTGGTCACTGTGGAAGTACACGGTGGTTTCGTGAGATGTGGACAGGAGGGAGCCTGGGATTTCGGTGCCGCTGAACCGCCCAATGACGTTACTGGTGTCGTATGGCCCGTTGCGGATTTCAACAAAGTCATGGTTTGGCTCAGTGGAAAAGTTTAGGAACTGGATGTGAGCACCTGGGGAAGAAGAATAAACAGTTTACCTCTAAAGCTATAGAGGAGCCTTAACACATCAGCACTGCTCACCCAGTGATACCCAATATAGCCTAGTCAATCAAAAAGAGTACATTTACGACGCTGGAGGTAGAGGGTGCCTTGTCCTGCTAGTTTCAGACAAGATCAGGCTATTAATGCTGTGGATTCAGGCTGCCGGAGTTCCTGTACTCTCCTCTCCCTCTGCCTGACACCAGAGGAAATTACGAAGGCGAACACAGCTACACAGACCGCCCGCTTGCCATACTGCACATAGCCAGCGCAGCTGGCAGGCCAGGCTGAGCCAGGTGTTTCCTTTCCTCAGCAGCACACAGCAGCCATGCAGCTACACCTGGAGGAGGAAAGTTAATTCAGGAAATCCGAAGAGTCAGCACTTCCTCCAGGCATGCAATACTTCCACCCCCTGGCAATTAGGCACCCTGATGGGGCTGGCCTGGAGAGCAGCTGAGCTGGAGGTGTGCACATCTCTCTCTTACTAATGGTTGGGGAGATCCTAATTTCTAATGTGACAATGCTTGCATGCCATCTACCTCATGTAGGATATAGTCTGACACAAGCTTTGGTCACTTTTTAAATTTAAAAGGGAGAGCCAGCTGGTGATATTTTTAGGCCATTACAAACATGAGTAGTTGAAGACGGGGAGGTACAAAGCACACCATGGGAGGATGTTACAGCTGATTCAGAGGCATACCTACAAATCCGTATCAACCTGTTACACTCCATGGTAACCTGTAATCATCTTTTGAAAAAGTATCAATCATTTCATAGCACCATATAAATGCACCTTTAATGGAAAGTGTGATCAGGGTGTCAAACAACAGTACTTCTGTAACTCATCTTGGCAAGCAGTGCATCCAGCACTGACCATGCACTACTGAACAGGGGTGGTATCTTCCTCTTGTCTCTTTTACGATAGCATCAAACCAAAACCCGCTGTCTCACCAAACCCCACTGGCAGCAATATCCTCCATGTGCAGTCCAGATTGCTGGGATAGTTTCCTGGGAACCCTGGGCTCAGAAGCACTCCTTCCATCTCTTCTGCTGTTCCTCCACACTGGGCTGCAAAATCAACAGTGTTAATGGTCAGAATCACTTGCAGGTCTCTCTGGACAATGGCCATGGCCAGCCAGAGATATGGAAAATAAAGAAATTTAAAACCTAAGAGAAAAAAAGGACAGCCTGCTAAGGAGCGAGCACAGATTTGCCAGGCACTGAATGGCTGCATTACTAACACATGTGCCTTTCTCCTGTCCTCGAGATAAAAGCCTCGACCCAGACATACAGTATTTGTGACTGCAGTGGGAGAGACAGATCTAAGCTGCAAGAGGAGAGACGGCTGGTCTGCTCTCTGCACGGACACCGTAACAGTGCACATCATGCACACTGCACTTGTTTGAATTTTTAACCACCACAAAAATTACTGTGAAGAAACAGAGTGATCTTATTTTGACTTCAGTTACCTCTACTCTTTCTGGTTAACTGATCTACCTTGACTGCTATACTTGTCAATCTCTAGGCAATTACTGATAAATATAGAACAGCATGTTTGCACACTGACTGAAGTAAATTCCCTACCAAGAAGCAATCCACAGATGACAGCACAAAATATGTTTACAAAAAGCATCACATGAAATTTAAGCATAGACAGCACCTTCTCAGGCTTATCTGGATGACCTCTACCTTGTTACGGTAATACCATCCAACAGAATACACCCAGGTGTACTCCTAACACGTTCTGACGGTGGAAGTACAGATTCCCTTTGTCCAATATCTCACTGTGTGTGCACTGTCTACTAATGAGGCTTTTCCCAGAAGTTTTTTCTTCTTCCTCTTAATGGCTCTTTAGAAGTACTACTTTAAATTATTTAGGAGTCAAGCATCTGGATGAAGTGGACAAAAAGAAAATCAGCACAGTGCCAGGGAAGCAATAAGTTCTCTAAGCAGGGAACAACGAAGCCTGGGTTCCTGTGTGGCTGGGTGGCAGCCAGTGGTGGTCTGGGCAGTGATTAGACACACTGGTACGTGATTAGCTCAGGACAACGAGCCTCAGCACTGCCAGCATGGGGTGCTGCTGCATCCCCACAGCTCCCACAAAGATAATGGTCACTCATGATGATCTGCACTTGGCTGCAGAGACGTGTTTATGCGTCTCTGAAGCTGGATGACCTTTTTCAGTTAAGTGTGATGCAAGCTAAGAGATATAAACAGACAGATGGACAGGTGTTTGTACCACTGCACTTAGTCATGACTGTCCAAAACCAGACAACCTGAATTAAATTGCACTAGTGTTTACACTGTGACAGTGCCTAGCAGGCACAGCCCAGCCAGGCAAAATCCTACTGAACTGGATGACTGATGCCGATCAAAAGAAGAAAACTTGAAACTTGCAGTTGCTCAGATAGTCATCATCCCCCAGTGCAATACTGGGATCCTCCTGATTCTGAGCTGAAGGGCTTCTGGTTTCTTTTAGAGAAACTCCCATGGGTAGGAGTCCTTCAGTTCAGACATTCTGCTGCTGTAACTGTCTCTGTACTTATTGCTGGCCTGCAGATCATCAGACGAAAGAGCTGTTAGCTCTTATAATTACTTTAAAGCAAAATGATGTAAGCTAGAACAGCAGGAGCCTGAAATAACTGTTAACTAAAGCTATTAAATGCATAAATGTCTCTCTCAAAGCTGTAAAATGTGCAATATGAATATTAAACATCTAGATTTGCTAAAAGCAAAATACTGCTTGAAAATAATCCAAAAACTCCAACAAGTTCCCTTCACCTCTGCGTCTCTTCTTCTAGGGCTTGCTTCTGACACAGTTGAAATCAACTGCCCAGGTCTTTTCTCCTAAGGCCTGAAATGCTCAGCAGTCTCAGCCCTTCTCCTCAGAGGGTGTCACAGGCAAACAGCTGTCTTGACAAGCGACCTGGCTATTACTGGTCACACAGGACCTGTTAGACACCAAGGCGAGGACAGCAAGGCACCAGGTGGTGCAGTTTGGAGATATTGGGAGGAAAGCATTAAAATATGCAATTTCAGTGATATCAAGATGCATTTAAATAAACCAAACCACAGTCTGCAGATGTGTGGGAGAACAGGCTGAGAACTGGGGTGCAACGGGAAATGGAGAAGGTGAAGAAAGCTCCCAGAGGTCCTGCTGTAAGAATGCAACTGGCTCAGTCTGGGCAATGAACTTTTCCCCATTTCATCAGCACCCAATTTACACAGATTTTTAGAAAGGTGCTATAAATATTAGCTACATAAGAAAGAGCAAGAGTCCTACCGATGCAAAGCGGAGGTGGGTAATTCCAGCGCCGGACAGTGCCTGGCATGCAGGAAATATGAGAGTGTCCCTGAAGGAGAGAAAAACAAGACACAAAGTTTGGTGGGTCTCTCTCTTTCCCAAATGTTTGTTCTCATCCTTTTTGTCAGAAAAAAACAGTCCTCAGTACCTGAAGTGCGTAGCCTGGTTCGCACTGGAAAGAGACAACATCGTTCACTAAATAGCGCTCCCCAATCTTCAGGCCATTCCCAGGAACGGGGGGCTCTGGGCAGCTGGACAGACCGACAGCTGTGAAGAGAAGAGCAAGATGAGTGCCCCGGGGAGCGGGGATGGGGTATACACTGAAAGCAGAAGGAATAAAAGTGCACACCTTCACTTCATCCCAGCCCCAATTACCAACAACCCTCACCACAGGCACTGTGGCCTTTGGATTCTCCACAAAGAGCCCAGATGACTTGCACGGTATTCCCCTGTGCTATAGGATATGTCCAGTTCCCAGAGGTATTCACATCTAGTGCCTCCACTTTATCTGGAACACTCTCTTCTTAACAAAGGTATCGCTCATCATTATGGGATTCACGGCCAAAAATGTTTCTGACTGAACGTTAATGGCTTGACTGAAGAGCTGCATCTACAGCAGTATGTCCATTCCCAAAGCAAAGACTGACTCATTCTCAACAGCTCACAAATCAAAACTCCTGCCAACCCTCCCCATCAGGTCTGTATTCATGTTGTGTTGTATATTCCTTTACTGACCAGGCAGCATCTGGTAAAAGACTGGAGAGGATGCAAGAGGGAATTACCCATGCTGTCCCTTGCTGGCTAGCTGTTTGGAGTCACGCTTGCAATACAAAGGACATACTGTATCTGTTGGATGCAATTTGTCCCTTCCTGGGCAGAAGCTGCACAGTTTCATTCTCCTACCCTACTCTCCGTTTTCATCTACAGGATGAATTTACCATGTGACAGAAGCAGCAGTAAGAGAGGCCAGTCTTTGACATAGCCTGTAGAACAGCCCACAAAAATTTCATTCAATCCCATTTCCGTCTGAGCTACAATTACAGCTGGGAAGATCCTGCTGCAAACCCAATTAACAGTCCCAGAAGTCATGCGTCAGGTGATGCGCTCTCCTTCACAGGCGTGCCACCCCCTCGTCCTTCTGCAACACCAAACGGAGATAAAACGAAGGCAGGCGCCTGCAGTCACCTCCTCGCCACCGCGGCTCCGCTGCCTGCCAGCGCCTCCCTCGCTCTCAGTGCTAGCAGCTGCCACTACAAGATAACCTTCTGCATCTCTGCAAGGGCTAATGCTCTGCTTAAACTCTACAGCCTGGAGGCTGAGCCGAAAGCAGATGAAGAAACGAAACGAGAGAGGAGATGGTGACTCCGCTTTGGAAATCCGAGTCACGCTTCCCAGCAAGAAAACATGCANTTGCTTGACCTTCAGAGAGACAGAGAAAACAGCTTTAAGAACTCCCCATTCAGATCAGTGGCCACTGAGCTTCACTCAGTCCTAAATTCTTCTCGCTCTGCTTTGACTTGGGAGCATGCAGAGATAACAGCTTTGCTTGAGGAATCCAGAGTAAGGGAGAACGAAGGGGAGAAAATGAACACTGGTGTTTCAGCCCATCTCTTAAAACTTCCTTGCAGCATCTCTAACTGAACAAAGGGTAAAACTGGGGTGCAGAGCAGTGAAATTCCAGTTGTACGAGCAAAGCAAAAATGGTTTTATTTCCAGCTGCCCTGAAAATCAACACCTCTTAATTTTCTCAACAAAGAAACCAAACAAACCTGGCAATCCCAAGCCTCAAGAAAACCCAAACATGATTGCTGCAGCGGGGTAATACAATCCTCAAAGAACTTATTGATTGAAACACAAGTAGGGAAGAAACAGCATTGCAGCAAGAGGATTTCCATCACACACATTTCCCAAGCTCCCTGAGAGCACTCTGGATCACTCCCTCTCCCCCAAACCATCTTGGTTGCCGTAATTTTGCTCGAGCCATTAATATGCAAGGTTTCCATCTGCAAACACAATAAAACCTGGAAAGCTCAGTATTAGTTGGCCCTCTAAAAGCACACACAGTTCCTGCAGTTAAACAGCTATGCCATTTCTGTGGATGTTTTACAAAATGAAATGCACTTTCAAATCTATTTGCTGCTTTGGAAAAAATAAACAGAACATTCGTTGGCTTCAGAGACAAACACAAGATTTGTGATCAGAAGCAATTGTCAGAGCCGGTGTCCAGCAAGAAACAATTATGTTTGCATTGCCCCAGGGAAGATAGCATGAACACAGACAGCAGTTCCAGCACACCTCTCATCAGCTCAGCATCACTGCTACCAATACACGAACAGAGCCAGCCCATCACCATGCATTAACCAGTCCTTTGAGCGCTGCAGGTAGACCAGACTAGCTCCTGGCCCCGTCACACCCATATCTTTAGTACTGTGCAAGTGCACAAGCCTGCTTGCTTTCCTGACTGCTAGCTAAACATTCAATTTAGATGCACTGAATAGAGCTGAGAGCTGCCATTCTGCACCTGCTTGCTTGTATGCTGTCTGTGCTGCTGCTGGACTATATGTGAATAATTCAAGCCCTCAGGACAGTACCATCCAAGAGATAACAGCTACCACCACTGTGACCCACTGCGACTGCGCTATAGCACACCTTTCCGGAATGGACATCTGCTCCAATTGGAGGAACCAAACCACAGAACTGAGGGAGAACGAATTTTTGGCATCTGAATGCAAACCTGGCAGGCCTTTCCAAAGAGACTCTCCTCTGCCATGTCTTCCAATGTCAGTCAGGTTTGTTCTCCTACCAATGAGGATTTACTTTTTTTTTTTTTTTTTTTTAAATATTGTGTCTATATATCAATGATGATCTCAGGTCTGGATCTCCAAGAATGCAGCCCTGCATTAGACCTGCTGGAAGCAAAGTGCTGCCATTCTGTTGGGATGTTGGCATAATCCGTTACAAATGAACCCACTAAACTGCCCAATGCAGAGGAGTCAGGACAATGGAGATGGAGGTTAAGAAGGGTGCTTCCCTACAGCAATAGGCATCATCAAAAGGCAACGTCTCCAGCAGTAATTGCTGCAGCTTGGAACGACAGTCATGTCCGGAGGGTGGCCATACATTCCTATCAATCACGCACATACACGAGAGAAATGACAGTGTCCAGCAACCGGACACTGCACCTCTAAAAGCAAAGCAGAGAGCTACACAGCAGCAGGTAAGCTGCACAGGAGCCAGCTGTGTGCCCTGACAGCAAAGGCAGCTGGCACTGTCCTCAGCTGTATGGACAGGAGCAGAGCCAGCAGACGGAGTGGAGTGATTACTCCCCTCTACATAGCACCCATTAGACAGCACCTAAAATACTGTATCCAGTTTTGCTCCCCACAATGCAAGAAAAACATCAATGAAGTGGAGCGAGTTCAGCAGGAGGAGCACCAGGATGGCCAGGGGATGCAGCACTTATCCTGTGATGAAAGGCTGCCTGGAGTGTTTGTGCAGTCTCCATCCTTGGAGTTTTTCCAAAACAGACTGCATAAAGATGCAAGTAATCTAGTTTTATCTCATAGCTGACCCTGCTTTCAGCAGGAGGTTAGATGAGATTACCTCCTGAGGTCTCTTCCAGCCTGAAATATCCTATGAAGATCTGTCTGGCCCTGTATGCTGCCTCCAGCAATGACCAATATTGAATGCCTAGGAAAGACTGCAAAGAACAGGCAGTTCCTCCCAGTCTCTGGCAAGCATCATTTTAGGCACTTCCTGAGCTAAGATTACAGCACTGTGTTGAACAGGCCAACTCCCCATGAATTTTTAATACTTTGGCTTCCACAGCTCCTGCTGTACTACAAGACAGAAACCAAACAGCGCTGCCAAGTGCATCAGCAGCAAGGTGCGGGTCACTCTGTGACCCTGCATCTCCTCTGCTGTGGCTGTTTTCTGTTTACACTCACTGCCTCTCTGCAACTTGAGAACAGGGAACCACATATGCATGGGCCTTAAAGCTCACTGCCCCTTCCCCACAATATGCAGCTTCCACTTCTACCAGGCAACAGCCCGATAACCATTTCCCCATTGCCCAGAGAAACTGTGGGATCAAGGCTGCATTGCTCTTACTTTTGTATTCCAGGTGAAAGCCAGCAGCAGAGACGCTGATATCCGAGTAGAAATGCAGATAGAGCTGGTTTGAAGTGCTGTTCAGCAACGCAGGCACTGTAGTTCCTGGGAAAACAAGAGGTGCACAAAGATACTGAAGGGGATTCTTTTTTCTTCCTCCATATCCTTGGAGATTTGCTGCAGAAGAGGCTGAGAACAGAAAGTCCTTTAACTTAACAAGCTCTGCTGGTTTTGATCAGGTTCTAATGAGGCCAATTGAGAAATACCCAAGGCCTCTCTGCAATGGCCTTTTCAAAGTATAATGATGAATTTCATCATGTGAAGTTTTACCATTTACAGACCAGACTGACTAAAAGCACTGAGAAGGGAACTGGTGAAGAGAAACTGTGTGGGTGGAGTTCAGGTCCCCTGCTAGGTCCAGATTCGTTCTCCTGCCTCGTTCCCTAGAAGCTGTTGCAGCAGGTCAAGGCGGCTCTATCCAAAATGCAGCTCTGGGGGCAGAGTCTGCCAGTCTTCATGTATGACCGTCCTTACCAGCCTCAAAGCACTTTGAACATACATTCACACAATAAGAAAGAATCGGGGCCATCAATTTTCAAATGGCTCTGCTATTTGAAAGCTTCACAATGCTTTTGGGCTCCTACATTCCCCTCTGTTGAGGAGGAGAAAGGTTGTTTTGTAGCCCTTACTCCATTTTGGTGCAAATCAGCCAGGTTAGGTTAACCTGCCTGTGCAGTGGTCTGAGCTGCACAACCCAGCAGCACTGTGGGAACTCCCGTTTCCAGGCTGTGGAAGTGCTCATGGGGTAGCGCAGCTTAGAGAAAATGCCAGAACACATCAGCGAAATGGATAAAGGGGAAGGAGAAAAGGCTCATCTAAAGTACAATGTTTTCCAGCAAGGGTGAAAATAGTAAAGAAAAGCTTAGAGCAAGTTTTCGTAACAGAGAGAGACAACTCAGAGCTGTACACACTAGCATTCACCTAACTGCTGCTGCAAGAGCCTGAAAATGCTGGTGATTTCCAGCATCTGTACACCAATCTGTACACCTCTCCAAGGTCACCAAATCACAGGTCAAGCCTCATCCAGGGCTGTTAGAAGCTGGTATCCAGCCTCATCTCTCTTTCCTTTAAGCAGGTAATTTCCTAACTGCAGCATCCCACCCCCAAAAAACCAAACCAAGCCTTGTTCTAAGGCTCTCTATCAACATTTTCTGCAGGCAGGCAATGGTCAAATTCCCAATCCAACAGAGCATATGACTCCCTTTAAGCACATGCTTAAATCTATTCCGAGTTTGTGAAGCACTTAAGCATATGCTTAACTTTATGTATGTGCTGAAGTCCAGTCGATGTTAACAGGAATTAAGTTTGCACTGATGGGTTTCACTGAACACAATGCTGAACACATACCAGAGAAGCTTCCCAGCATGGTGGCTGTGTTATCTCCTCCATCGAACACTTCCAGGGAATCCCAGTTCTGCTCAGTGACAAAACTGATCACCTGTATCTGAAGTGATAACAGAAAAAGAGAGAAAAAAGAAAAAAGTAATAGTACAACTCCTGAAATCGTGCTAATGATTTACCAAAACAATATCAATGAAAGAGCCATTAATAAAGTTAGCAACATGCCTGGTGGCTTTAACGCAGCATTGCTATTTATCTGAGCTAGTGCGCTGACAAAAATTGAAGACCTATTGCTTCTGACAACCACTGTTTGGGTTATAAAGCTATTTTTCAGTAAACTCCGGGTTACAAGCTTCCATATTGGGGATTGCATCTTCTGCTACCACAAACAGCAAGAGATCCTCTACTTTTACAGCTAATTTACAGCAGCTGACAGTCAGGGCCTTTTTTCCTGTTTTGAGAAATCCCTGAAGACTTTTGCAGTATTTTCATACGAAGCAACCACTAACCACCCAGGAACTAATATAAGAAGGAAAACTCCATTATACCACAGGATTGTTTAATCCAGTGAAGCTCCTTGCAATTGCCTTGTTTCTCAGCTTTAAGTCCTATCACTCAAGTTGCATTTTCAAATTTCCCACCTTCCTCTGCAATGCTCCATAAGGTTGGGAGGTTTATGGAAGTTACTTGACCCCATTAGTTAGAACTTCAGTGCAATCCTTAAATGAGTAACATCATAGTATCTCATAAATCTGCATTTACACTGAAAAGCAGCTCTTATACTTGAACAATGATATATATGTAATTGCACAGTAGATTTGTTTTCCTTGATTATCATTAAAATGAATTCTGCCTTTATTTTAAGTACTGGGAATTCAAAGCATTTGGTGGCCCAGTAAGAAAAATCAGCTGTGCTGTACATCAAGTTTGGTGAACTGCCTAAGAGAGTCAGACAGCAAACCTGAGAGAAAGCCAGGAGTACACATTAAAGATGTTTTTTCCAAGTAAGTTCTAGATGAAATTTTCAAACACTCAAAACAAATTTTCTAGGCCAACAACCTAAAAAAAGAGGTCTTTAAAGACAAGTCAGGAGCATAAATGACTTGTACAATTTGGCCCCAAACAGTGGCCACTGTTGCTTGGCATCATTACCAATGGGTTTGGGGAGAAAGCTGTAGCTTTGGTAATTCTGGCAGGTAGATGCCTATTTACTTCCAGCCTTCACACATTTGCTTATTGGAGAGCCTCGATTCTTTGAGGTCTCTTTGGATGAAGATTTCCTACTAAGCCTAATGCTTCTGATCTGCAGTAGTCCTGTTGAATTCAATAGCATTACTCCCTTAAGCACAGAGCTCAGCAGGACACACGTGCTGGACTGAACACTTTGAAAGGGACTTCAACGCACTGCAGATCTGGATTGCAAACTCACACGTGTACACATACACACACACTCCCACCTTCCCTCTGGAAATTCAGTTAAACCAACCCTTATTTCCTTATGTTCTTATGCTGTAGTTACCCATCTACTCCAAATATCTATCTTGCTTTTGACCTGCTGAACATAAAACACATACGCAGTCACAAAAAAAATCAAACCCCATTATTTCTGCCATTTTAACCTTTTTCCTCCTTGATTTATTCTGAATAATAAAGCAGGCTATAAAGTCCCCGCAAAGTTTTTTTTTCCCCAAAAAGTAAGAGTTCATCTAGCAGAAATAGCAGTGACCCCTGCAGAGCCATTACTGATCACACTGACCACGTCAATGCCTTTCAGCCTGCATAATTACACCCCTATTGTGATTTATATTATTGAAAGAGAATGTGGATTGAGAATGTGCATTTTGTTTACTCTTACATTTTTTAAATTATTTATCCCCCCCCATGTACCCAACTTAACGGAATAAACATTTTTAAGGACCTAATTCTAGTCCGACATGTGGATTCACAAGGGATCTGCATCTATTTACTGCCATGTATATAAATTAATTCACTCAGGAAGGTTTGCTACAGGAATGAATAATTCATGGCAGAAGTGCTAGCTCGTACGCTGATTACATAAAAATCTTGCTAGTGACTCGCTGCTACTAAGAAAGCTTTAATTTCACCTCCTCCTCTGATTTACAGCTGTTTAACCTTTAATTGTTGTACAAAATGAGGGTAAACTGATGCTTAAATTAGTATTTAATAACTTGGAGCATGTTGCACACAGCAGCGGCTGACCAGGGCGGTACGTGCAGGGTGAGCTGATCACAGAGGGCCAGGCTCTGCAGCTGCGTGCCTGGCCAGTGCACGGTGTGTCCAGCTCCACGGCCCTCACCCAGCCTCTGGGCTGCCTCCAGCCCCTGCGTGCAGCTGCACTGCTGCGTGTTATACTTCCTCGGGGCCAACAGCCCTTGTCACGCCTTTCTCCCCACAAAAGACTTGCACTGGAAGTGCCAGATCTGGTTTGCTGCCAAGGGAGAACATCACCTTGTGTCCTGCTTGCTTCCTGGGGGCAGAGCTGAGGGGGCCATGGGCCCTGCAGCCGGCGTGGTGACCCCCTGCAGCCGGGCATGGCTGGGAGCAAAGGGGTTACCCTGCAGGGCCACAGACCAGTCCTTCACCAGAAACTTTCCGCTCCAGAACTGGAAGCTGAAATTCAGGCTTTGACAATGTTAATGCTCAGCCACAGGATACACTTTTTTGTTGTTCTCTGCTTGCATTCTGTGCTAGACTCCGAAATATCTATTTCTCTTACAAAAGGTCACATGTAGCAGGAAGGGGGGGAACCTTTAAAACACTTCTTTGACATTACATTTTCCACTTTTACATGTGAGAGCTGCATCTGCACAAGCAAAGAGGTGAGAAACAAGTACTTATGAATAAACACATGCTTTTAGCAGCCTGCTGTAATACCCGCTTTCCTCTAAGCTCAGCAGACATATGCAAAAACAGCTCCACAGGCTGAGAAACTAGCAGCAAGGGTTTGCATTCAGAACCCAGCAGTGCAAAATACAGACATCTATTTACACCACTTTAAAAATTAAGTGAATTATCACCTCCTGATCCCTGTAGTCCTGAGCAACTTGCAAACTGCCTCAACTGTTCAGACATTGGATCCTCCTGCCATTTGGGGGTTTGAGAATAGCTAAAATTTCAGATGAGCAGGAAGGAATTGACAATGAGCTCTGAAGCTTTTGAAAACACTATGCTAAATGGCTTCAAAAACACAGAAGAGAAGAGAGGAATTTGCTGGACTGGATGCAATGAAAGCCTGACAAAGGGCACAAGGCATTATTCTAGGCTTGTGCTGTTTCGCTGGGTGCCCGTGCAGCACCCAGTAAGCTGCCGGGCCCCAGTACCGCTCCCACCAGCTCAGCCACCACATGCCCTGGTTCAGGTTTCAGTTCTCAGTTACAATGGTGACACCAGGTAAGAATCCCTTCATGGGAGAGCAGAACTGTAAGCCTGCAACACAGAGCTGATGTTTCAGTAAAACTGTTGAGAGAAACACAACTGCTGTGTGCCAACAGCTGTGGGTGCTGCAGAGAGGGAGGCGCCCACCTACAAGTCTATTGGCCAAACACAATAGAGAAATAAAAGCACTTAATGAACAAAACCCTTGCAGACAAAGTGATGTAAAGAAGAAAGAAACCCTCTGTTAATGAGGCAGGTGGAAGAATGAATCTATTAAAGAATCCATCTCCTCTGTGTCAACTCATGTCAGCGTAACGCATGGCGAGACACTTTCTGCAGGGTGAGGCACACACGTGCTGAATGGCAACGTTATCTAAGGTTTGGTCTCTGATGTTGGGCTTAATTCTCAACATCCTCTAGCTGGCAGGACTATTTCTGCAGAGAAATAAGGACCACAAAAAACCTGGAGAGAGCTCATTTACCTGGAGACAATGAACAGCAAAGCTGTAATTGTATAATCACACTGCTGCAACTCTGCTGGCATAACAAATCCACACAAGCACTCTGAGCAAGCAACTCTTCCTTGGTATAGCTTACATTGCTTTCAACAGTGCATAATTAAGCAGTATAAAGATATATGTCCAAAATATCACAATTATTTTGTTACACCAGAACAGCCACATAGTCCAGTTATTTCCCATGGAAAGTGCCTCCAGGAGGCAAAACATCCACTGAAATATTACCCACTTTTGGCAGCTGTAGTGTAAATAAATGTCTGATTCCAGAGAATTACACATTCAACCCATCTCAACTTCATAACATGTAGCCTCTAAGTGCACTAGATGCTGTGTTTTCTCCTCCCTACATCATGCTGCAGCGACAGCTGCTAACACCGTACCTGTATGCCTGCTCCTTCGGGGACCGTTATCTTCCACACGCAGTTGAGGCTATTCAGGTACGGCTCAGGGAAGCCAGGGGAAAGGATGGTACCTTTGCGTTCAGTCAAATTTCCACCACATGGCACTGGAATAAGCAAAGTAATATTTGAACATGAAAGGCCTTGGCTTTACACTAGAACATTCTCCTTAAAATATTTGTCTGTTGACAAAAAAGCAAGCAGAACTGGCTCATGATATAAGGATATGATTTGCATGAATAATCTCTTTTCAATAACTCTCTCAAATAACTTCTATCACAAGCAGCAAGCAGTCCTTAAGTGTGGGGAACGCTGGGTGCCTAAGCCCATTAGACTCGTTCTTTAGGATTGCTCTCCTCCAAAGAAGGTGAAAGCAGCTTTCAGACAGATCTCATTTATACTAGCTGCTGTCCCCGATTCCAAAACCGAGTATTGGATTCAAGAGGCTCCTTCCCTAACATTTGATGTTCACTGCCCTTGTTCGTAAACAGGCCTGGCTTTTGTATCTACGAGGCAAGAAATAGTTTCTTGGGTTTTGTGTTAACCATCCCAAAGGTTGTCATTTATTTTTCTAGCACAACTTGCTGAACTGTTTTGTCTTTTGTTCCCCCCACACCAAAGATACCTACCCACACAGGTGGGTACAGAAACGTTCCACTGAGCCAGCGCGCCAGGCATGGTGAGGCACTCGATGCTCCGGGAGCCCTGGAGCATGTAGCCAGCGCTGCACTCGAACCGCACCACGGCCCCCACCGCGAAATCGCTGCCCAGCCGCCGGCCGTAGCGTGGCTCCGGGACCGAGCTGCACTGGGTGGCACTGGTCCGAGGAACCGCTTGTGGTACAGGCAGGAGAAATCAGCAGATGAGTGGGCAGTTGTAAAGCAAAGAAAAAAAAAACAACAAAACAGAAGAAACAAAAAAGAATGGTTAAAGCAAACATTTGGTAAATATTCAGTGTCCGGATCATAAGCACTCATCAACGCAGGAGGTAAGTACAGGCTGCAGGCACTCAGGCCGTCAGGGGTCAGCTTTCGGTTCTGCACTTGCACAGCAGAACGTGTGCCAGGGCACGGCAAAGCCCATGGACAGGACTAGGGCAGGCAGACTCTGCAGCCACGCAGGACTGAACAGAAGTTACATTTCTCTCGTTGTCATGTTAAAGATCCAATAAAAAGAACACAGGAACCTGATTATACTAAACTCCAAAGAGTGGCCAAGTCCAAACACGACCAGTGAGAAGAAAAGGAAATAACATTTCACTCAAACTTCCGACAATTCAAGTGTTACTTGAAATAAAAGCAGCTAGGACATTACAGAAACATCTATGCTTTCTAAAGAGGAGGCTGTATGCCTTCAAAAAACTTACCACCACATCAGAAAGGTCATTTCTACATAGGGAAACCAAGGCATTCAGCAATGACTTTCCAAAAATTGTCTTGCCATATAATGCTAGAGCTTCAGTGGAAAACCCTTTAAGGTTTCTCAGTTCACTTGGCCTCTTTACTACAAAGGACATCAATTTTAAACAATCTTCCTCATGACAGGAAGGGTAAGAGAAAGAAAAGCAGAATTTAAGTTGGGATGCTGCATCACCAACTGTTGAAATTGCTTGCATTCCTGTTCAAATACTGGAAACAACAGTTAAAGAAATAATCTGACAGGTAAGCGAGGGGAAATACAAGTCAAAGAAATGTCTATTGCTGAGGAAAAAATCAATTCATATTTTTCTCTGAGTTGCTTTACAATTTATTAGTGCTTAATGCCTGAGTTGCTGGGATGGGGGAAAATGTAGAGATGAGCACATTAGCAATATTGTTTGATTATAATTTGATTCATAGAGATGAACGTCAAATCATTCTATGCTTTTATGTTACCCATGGTGCCTTTGACTCCTCCAGAAGCCACACACGCGATGACTCTCCTACTGATATGTGGACTGCCTAGGAAAGGGGACAGTAAGATGCTGAGCTGTGAAGCATGTTGGTGGCCTTGGGAAGGGAATGGAGAGTCAGAAAGGATCCACTCATGATGATGCACTGCTTTGGCCAAATCCAAGATAGCCAGAATACTTATGAATCTGTGCCACTGCTCAGATAACCCCAGTGCAGCCATTGGCGGCCAACGGGCATGAGCTTGGCCTCTCTCCAAACCACCAAAACAATCTCGCGTGTGTGCTTGACCCTGCATCTCCGCTCTCCAGTTGAGGCTGCTTTCAACATGCTGCTTTAGGCTTCCGATTCCTTCACCTCAGGGGAACTTGCAATACACGTGTACCACTGGATGGGGGAGGCTTTGGGAGAGACAGAACTCATTTGTATAAAAATGAGACTAAATGCCATTAGATCCTGGCCAGGCAGGTCAAAAACAGGCATGCCTCTTCCTTTTACTATTGCAGCAATCACTGAAGAGTGTGCAGTTCATAATTAGCATGCAGGAAGGAGGAGGTAATCTTTACTGATTTCATAAAAACCTTTGTTTTGGCAAAATCTTTAACAATTACTATTAGAATTACAATTTTTTTTTAAATAATTAGGCAGAAATTAAAGAGAATGGATCTCTGGATACTAGAAAATCCCAAATGTGCCTTACTTCTCCCCTAGAGAAGGTACAGGTTGCCTCTGCTGCCTTTCCCCAGTTTACAGTAATGTACACGTAAAAGTTTGGCTGAACCACAACTATACAAAGCATGTGGGTGAGAAAAACCCTTCTGTTTTCCCACTAGTCTGTACATCACTTTCTATTTACTACTTTAAAGTCTCTAAGTGGGACTCACCCAATGCAATGCAAGCTGTTACTGAAAAGATCAGGGGGCAAAAGTATGACAGCAGGAGACCTAAGCCTATGACATGCAGAGAGGAAGGATTTTACAGAGCTGCTAGACAAGCGTTCAGCTGCTTACAGTGAGAAATGTGCTAAAATGCCAGTGGGAAAAAATGCTTGGGTATAAATCTCAAGAATTCACTGTGTACTCAGGGCACGACTCAATGAGATACTTCTGATACTAATCCTGGGATGTGTGAGGGTTGAGGCCTGAGTGAAAGTGGAAGGTCTGAACATTTAGTACGTACAGGAACCAAAGACACCTGCAAATCCATTGCTATCAAAATAATCTTAATCTCCTTTGGTATTTCCTGTTCAGATAGAAAGTGTGCAATGACCCACAGATATCGAAAGCAGTAATACTGACCACAACACTTCAAGACGTATTTTTGACCATTATCTCCTAACACAGTCCAAAGACATCTCCAGAACACAACTATACTCACCTTGGTAGACAAAATGAAAACCTTTGGCTGTAGATTGACCCTTGGAACTAAACTTGATGAGAATCTGGTTGGTGGTAGCTAGTGGTAATGATTCACCTAGATGAGGAGAAAAAAGAAAAACAGAGGAGACAGATTACAGCATTAGCTACACAAGTGGTTTGCTGAAGCCTCTCTAGGGCTTGCACACAATACTGTTTTGCACAGAGCAAAGTGTTAAATGGCAGACTGTATTTTTTAGCTTACTTTTTCCAGCAGCAACAGGGACAGGTCCCTACCTGTATGAGAGCCTGAGAGGGAGCTGAGGAGCCGGGAATGCTGGTTAGGGCCATCATGGACTTCGATGACATCGTTGAGCGCGGTCTGGAAGAAGGCGAACTGCCCAAAGACCACTGCAAAGAGAGGGAGTGCCTGTCAGGGCGGGCAGCGGGACGAGCTGCGCTGCAGCCCGCACACAGCCAAGCCCTGGCGCTGAGGCACTTCAGCTTCTTTTACTTCAGGAGCTTGGCAAGGATAAAAAGGGCCTGACTGACAGCCCTGGAAGATGGGAGCCCTTTATTTATCCACAAAGTCGGCATAACAGAAGCAGCAACCAACCTCCCCCGTGCTCACTTGCCAGTACGCTTTAACACTGATTCATAGGCCAGAAGGGATTGTTTTATGAATCATCCCATTTGCCTGCCTACATAACACAAGGTATGTAATTTCACCAACAGATAATTATTATTTATTATTTGTATTGAACCTCTGTCATGAACTGGACTCCCGTTGGGTAAGGTATTGTACAAAACCCGAACAAAATAACAGTCCCTCTTCTGAAGAACTTAATTTCTAGATTTAGCCTCTCTGGTCAGGGAGGACCACTGCTGGGGAGAGAGGACACTCACAATGTTATTAATAGTCCTAGGCCTGTCTATAGAGATTGCTAATAAGGAAGCCATTCAGTGCTCTGGGTCTCACTGCATACATTGTAAATGCACTTCGGAGCAAGAAGAATTTATAAAAAGAGAGAAAAAAAGAGAAGATCAGAGTTTTTTTTTTTTTT
>VXAA01000914.1:243022-261803 GCA_013399115.1 Anseranas semipalmata
TTTTTTTTTTTTAAACTAGTGCAAAAAGTCTTCAGTTATTTATCTTTATTTTTCAGAATACAACAACCTTTTTTTTCCTCCCAAATCTGCCTTCCCCCCCCCATCTCCTCTCCTAGCTTCGCATTTTTAAGTAGTAAGTGCCCAGTTGCAGATTCACAAGCTGAGAGGTCTCTTGCTGTGAAATTCATCATCTACCAAGCTACAACATTTGTTTCCTGCACATTTAGGCTTCCAGCACAGCCTTGATGCTGGGAACACTGAAAAAGTGGCGATAGCACACCCTGACGCCTGCTGTCCACAGAATCAGAGAAGTGAAGGAGATGGGAAATGCATAACATTTGCTACTAATGGTTTTCCTGGTTGTTGTTAATGAAGTTATTGAAAGGTAGCAGGTGGAGAAGAGAAACTAATTTAGCTGTCATCCTACTGTAGGCAGAAGTCACACTTGCGGATCAAGACTGTCTAGCCCATTAGATATTGTGTTTCTTAAGACAATATCAAGATCAGCTACAGTAAAGCAGGTTAAAAAGCGTAAGAGAACAGTGTAGTATTTCATCAGTTAAACCCAGGAACTTAGATATAACCTAGATCCATACAGGCAGAAGAGCAATTTGAGTGAAGAGAGCTTTTAACTGCAGCCTGAACATGGTATCCTTATTTCACACCTTGCTATCTTAGCAAAGGAAATCATAAACAACTGAAAAGGCCATAGGGACTGACTAGAGCTAGATCGATAAAACGCACTGAGAAGCAGTATCAAATAACAGAATTTAGAGACATTCACCTGCCAGAGTTGTCAGTGCAAGTGCTCTTAAGGAGCATTAAATTCCCTCCAAATAAGAAAATATGTTAACCAATACTAATACCCATCCAGCTAGCTGACTCAAAGGTTCCTAGAATGTCCATCATTCTTTTATCCAAGCTCTGACCAAAATTAAGTGCCACTGGAGTCTATAAAAAGAACGATGGTCCATTTAAATGGATCTGGTTTTAATGCACATTCAGGTCTCAATTCAGCAGACAGACCGCATGAGCAAATAGCTGCAGAATATCAACTCGTTCAAGCATGTTACCAAAACACAGATTTGGTTCTGTCAGAACTGCATCTACCAGCAGGCTCTTCCTTTCCTCCGCTAAAAGGTGTTTTCCTCTGATCTGTAATTGTACCGTATTCATTTAAAAGCATATCATGCAGAGGTCACGGTGAACGTACAGGAAAAAATAACCCATGCAAGGCATAATAAACAGAATACATGTGACTGCCCTCACTCAGAAGGCCTGGGAAACCATCATTTCAGTTTTGACAACTTTTCTATCAGCTGACCATAAGTATTGTATAACACCAGGCAGGGCTAACTCACAAAGTTCAGTCCTAACCATTGAACAAGGTCATCAGAATCTTCTACATATATCTTGAATTGCTCAAGCAATAAGATCTGCTATTAAATTTTGAAATTTAACTTACATAGTATTTAAAAATAAAAATTATCTGTAAGTCCTATAGCTTCACATTAACAAAACTACATATCACAGAATCACAGAATATCCCGAGTTGGAAGGGACCCATAAGGATCATCGAGTCCAACTCCTGGCACTGCACAGGTCTACCCAAAATTTCAGACCATGTGACTAAGTGCACAGTCCAAACGCCTCTTAAATTCAGACAGGCTTGGTGCAGTGACTACTTCACTGGGGAGCCTGTTCCAGTGTGCAACCACCCTCTCAGTGAAGAACCTCTTCCTAATGTCCAACCTAAACCTCCCCTGCCTCAGCTTGACACCACTGCCATGGGTTTTATCACTGGTGATTAAGGAGAATAGGTCGGCGCCTGGCTCTCCGCTCCCCCTCGCAAGGAAGTTGCAGACTGCGATGAGGTCTCCCCTCAGCCTCCTCTTCTCCAGGCTGAACAGGCCAAGTGACCTCAGCCGCTCCTCATACATCTTCCCCTCTAAAACACATGCATGTGCCTCTCCATAAAGACAGATTATTTAGCACCACAGTTAGCACGTGTTTATGGCAAATACATTTTGTACTCTCAGAGGTCTTCCGTGGCTGCTGCTAGCATTAAGCAGCATTAATTATTTTTTGCTGATTTTTCAACTCTGCACAACTGTATATATTGCAGGAACTGGAAGGGGAATAACAAGACCATGGATTTTGTTAGTTTCTTTTTTTTCCCTCACTTTTGACCATTTTGAAATTCAGAAACATCCCATCATCTTTTCTGACCAAAACAAAGTATAAGTAGCATACAACAAGGCCGTTATGTATTTTCCAATCTCCCTTACATCTACTTACATATGCACTTATTCTACTGCTTCATCAAAACAAACCCAAACAAGAGACAGTAAAACAGATTTTCAGGTGTCTGAAAATCTGTCAAAAAATATACCATAGTCCTTTGGCACAACGATGAAGTACAAGCAGACTTGTCCACTGGTGTAATTCTGGGGGTAATTTGGAGAGAGGACGACGCCATCTGAGCCTGTGTACTGACCGCCACAGGGTGCTGCAAGAGAAAGTCAAGAAGAGATCACTGAGTGTACCCTTACCAAAGCCTGCCTTGAACCACCAGCCTTTTTTCCTCCTGCTTTGAAATCCATCTCCGCCCCCGTTTTGTAATTCTGTGCAGTGTCAGCTGCCCCGACCTATGATCGATTCTGTGCTTCAGGCATTGCAGCTCTTGCTGCAAGTTCTTATTAAGAAAAATAAGGCTTATCCTAACCTGAGTTCATGCCTGCTTCACATTTAATTATTAAGACCATGCTGAGGCTAAGGGATGCCAAGTATGGTATTGCAGCCTAATGGGTGATTTGCAACTGCTCTCCACCTGCTCTTAAAGCTCAGGACTTCACAGAATGAACCCCTACCCCTTTTGCCCTCTCTCAGCAGCAGAAGCCTGGCTCCAGTGGGAACAGCACTCGCCCTGCCAGGGCCTTTCCAAGTCAGGGATCTCATTCGTCCAGTCATCACAGACTGACAGCTCTCTTCTGTCACTTCTTACGTTAAGAAGGCCTCACTGCAAACCCATCATTTAAACCATTTTCTCATTAAGCCAGAAAACGAAACAAAACAACAACAAAAAATCAACACAGAACCCCTAAGAAAAGACTGTCTGTTTTCTCAATAAATCATGACCCTGCTCAGGAAAGCACATGCTTAAGGGCTTTGATTAGCAGAGATTAAGTTAAACAGATGTTTAAGTAGTTTCTTGAATCCTGCCCTGCACTAGGGAAACAGGTTGTGTCATGCAGATATCTGTTCTGTCCAGTTTTCTCTCTCTTTAAATGAAGGTTCAAGAATCCTCATACAAGTCAGTTCTTCCTGACCCTAGGGTACTAAAAAATGAAAGGATTATGAAACACTGAGAAAAACCATCTTTGTACCCTTGCAAACAGTTCTATACAAAAGTAACAACAAGCTTTGCAATGGGATAGATTGCTGAAGTATTTCGTGCTAGGCAGATCATTCTCTACTTGCCTTTTCCCCATGGGCCTTACCTGTACAGGTAGGTCGAGGCTTGTTCCACGTGGGTTTTCCATCTTCTCCCATTATGCACGTCAATGTGGAGACCCCTTCAATATCATACCCACCGTCACAGTAGTAGGTAATCGTAGATCCCAGTTTCAGATCTGTACCCACCCGTGTACCATTCTTAATTGATCCAGGATCAAAGCACGACTCCCTGGGATTTTCTGTAAGAGAAAATTGCCAAGATCTTTAGTGTTCTGATACAGCTATTTTAAAATTGTGGACAATAGCATATTTTTTGTGCTTTTCTTGTCTGGGAATCTCACTTAAGCATATTACAAAGACTAGAACTGTTTGCAGGGTTTAGATTTCAAGCATTCTGTCATGCTGCTGAATCTGGGGAATTACATGGGTCAGATTCTGGTCCAGACCATTTGCTGATGCTCAGCTCCAGCATGAACATACTGTAAGAAGGAAAGCTTCAGTTCATACAAATTAACTGGTACCCAAAATCCAGTCAATGAGGCAACTATCTCCACTTGCTCTCCCTCTTGCACAGAAGACAGGCTGCAAGGAACTCTGCAGACCGGGGTATATAAACACAGATTGAACATACAACATATTTCAGATGTGCTACATCTGTTCACATTATCTCCTTGGCACCTATCATGCCAGTATCTAAGAGCTGTCTGCTCTCACCATGAAAATACATAGTGCCATGTGCTAGCTGGTTGACTCTCCAGATGTGCAGCATGGCTGCAATTATTGCAAAATGATTACAAGCAGTTAGACAAAATGAAGACATTTTTCTCTCTGTTCACTATGCCCTGCAGAGTTAAAAACCCCATTTACATATGAAAATTCCAGTAAAGACTAAGAGCCGTCAGGACTTGGGTATTTCTTTCCTTCTTCTGAGGGCTTTTTTCTTTTCCTTTTTTTTTTTTCTGCATGAAATATAATTAGAGGCTTTGATTAATCCTGCTCTTTTGTCATTTGGAAATTGCTCATTAAAGATGAGGGCTTTTCTGAGAGCAGTGGGTCTGTGAACAATTATAATGTGTTTAAGCATTAAATCACAGGCTTTTTAGTATTTGGGGTGGGGTTGGAGGGAAAAGGAGAAAACAGTCAAGCCCCCAGATCTTGCTTTTGTCCGCCTACCTCTCCTGGCCCCCAATTAAAAACAGAATCACAAGATTAGCTTTATTGTTTCCTTTACACAACAGCTGCACCACTGGCTAGTGATCCAGGTAAACAGGGCACAAAAGGCTGTGAAATGTTACCACCAGCAGCAGCTGCCCCGAACCACAGAAGTGAGACCACTGTTTTCTCCTAGAACACCGGTTCCCAATGTTGGGAGCCACAGACTCGTAAACCCTCACTGCTCCTCAGAGACCATCATGCAGCTGTATCATCAAACTTTAAATCATGACAATATGGCTCTGTGAAGCCATTTCACAAGCTGCTTGTGGACTGGTTGTGGTCAGTGAGTCACCGGCAGTCGACGCCACTGCTCTCAAAGGAGACAGAGTCTACGGGGCAGTCCTGGGGGCAGCGCTGGGACTCCTGGGTTCTCTTCCATGTTTGTGTCTGGCTGCATGAAGTTTGGACAAGTCACTTTTCCTCTGCTATCCAACCAGAAAATAGGATGTGCCTGTTTATCTGATCCTGGGAAGATATGTACATGTGCCTAGAAACATAATTCACACAATGTTCAAACGAGAGCTTTGACACCAAGAACATGATGGAGAAGATTTGGGCTCTAAGACAAAAGAATTCAGTGTTTTTATCCCATTATTGGCTGTGTGTGATCTGACAGTAGGTCCTGCTGAGACACCGGCTAGCCACAATAGAGAAATCTTGATTATGATGAGTAAGATACAAGGACTAAAAAGCTTGTTTTAGTCACAGCACTGGAAAGCAAAGTACTTAGTGTGCTGGTCAGCCCAGATGAACATATTCTCTCCTCATTCATCCTTATGCTCGTGACACATCAGCTGCAGATGGAGAAGCGAGCGGGCAGCCTTTACCATTACTGCAAGTCAGTGGAATATTCTTGTACAGACTGGTCATCACATCCCACAGAGGTGAATGAATTGCTTCGGGGCATCAGTCAGCCGGGGCACTGAAGATGAGCAGTGCAGTTGCATAGCCCAGAGTCCACTGCAGCACACAAGCCATTTACAGGAGTAAATGCTTCATCTAATTTTCCAAAATATTTTTTCACTCTGCAAGCCTTTACTTCTCTGAATTGCTAATGCTCACTTTTAGACCCTTTCATACAAAAGCTGCCCCCAACGGCTTTCTTATGACCACTTTATGCCTCTCTTGTTATTTTGAACAGTCTCACTGCCTTTCATCTAACAAGTTGATGCAGCTTCAACCTGCCAATCAGCCTCCCCTCCAGCTGTCAGATGTCTTAGCCATGTGCTTGATCTCAGTCTCTTCTCTTGCTTTGAAAAATCGTGATGTTCAGTGCTCAAGTCACTCTGCTGGCTGCTGAAAAGGGGGTGGTGGCTGATTGCTGAGAGATGGCCCCGCTGTTTTTGTTGTGTTTTCCTCATTCTTGACTGTTTCTCTTTTCCCTTGAGGGTCTGTGCCTTCAGGGACACCACTCACCTCAGATGATGATGCATCCTGACACACTAGTCCTACGCATATCTCCAGCTGAACACTCCTCCGCTGATGAACTGCCCCGATGATCCTCAGCAGTAGGCTACAAAGGGAGGCAGGAGCTCAAACTTAAGGAAGTATTTGGTTGCGTGGTGACAGCAAAAGACTCATAGAGGGATGTAGAAAAGCCACAGCTTCCACAGCCTTTGAATTATTTGGCTACAAAGTGCTTGCTCATTTAGAATTAATGCTTTATTTTCAATCACACACTTCAGACATCAAGGACTTCACCCTGATGTCCCAGTTAACATGGAGTCAGGCTGCCAAATGTTTAGAAAAGAGTCAAGACAAAAATGCCGTGAGAACTGGCTGATTAGCCCACAGAAAGCAGACATTTTCCCCTCTCCTTTTCCAAGGAAAACTCAAAGCCTGCATGAGCTCCTAGACGAGGAGGTCAGGCTTTTATCTGCGTGTTCAAGAACAGCTCCATCAGAGAGTGGTTGTCTGCCCAGCACATCACAAGCTTCATGTCTGTGAACATGTGCAAGCCTTTAATAAGCTTTAAGCCTTAGAGCAACACCCAGAGAAATTGCCTAAAAGAGTTTTCCACAGCAGCTATCATATACTGAAGAAAGGACAAATTCCATTAGGATCTCCCAGATCGGGTGCAGCCCTGGCATCCCAAGCAGCTAGGCTGCTGCCGCACCAGCCACCAGGAGCACAGCCTCCTCTGACTCAGCCCAACAAACCGGACTACCTTTTCCAAAGAACAGATCTGTATTTTCAAATGCAAGTTGTTTCAGCGTCAAGCATCATTTCTTATTTCTGACCTTTTTAACAGCAAGCAGCACTAGCTGTTTTTAAACAGCTTGCCTTGCAATAGATTTTGCAGAATGGTGTTTTCGTGGGGAATTTCCACCTTAAATAACCCATAAGTAATGCAAAATGTATGTTTATACGCTCAGGATGGGCAAAATAGTTCTGGCAAAATAATAACGGATTTGAAATAAGGGTGTTTTTTTTTCCCCCCCATTTCTTTGGACAGGTGAAAAGTAATCAGTTTTGCTTCATTTACTTTCAATTTCACGCCTCTTCACTTCTGGCCTGCAACAGAAACAGGAAGTACTAAGAAAGCGTGAGAAAACCTACTGCTTTGGAGCATCCAACCTGGAAACTCCTTCCCACTTCCTGCCCTAAGCACGTGGAGCCAAACCTGAATATGCACCTTTGGTCACATTCAGTACCAAACCATCAGGATATGTCGCCTGGATGGAGGCAGGGACTTAATGGAGTTTGACACACTTTTGTGTCCATGACTACAGACCCACAACACTCACAAAATATAAGGGGGGGGAGATAATCTGGAAGAAGCTCTCCAAATGACTAGCCTGCCCTTTACATCACTAATGAAGTGTGGTCTCAGTGTAAAAATATCACTGTATCAATAGTAGAATGCATCTCAAAATCTGTGGTTTGCAAGATGGTGCAATGCAAACTGATTATTAGAATTCAGTTGATTTCCCAATGAGAAAAGATAATCCCTACTGTAGAGATTCATCCCCAGACAAAATTTTGAAAGGGTATCTGGTAGCATTTTCTGGCAACAGCAGCTTAATGGGAGAGCCTCACACAAAGGGGTCTTTTAAATCAACTGGAGACAGGTTTCGGAACTTACCCAGTGTTGCTCTGCAACGAGAAATCTCCCAAGTGTAACTAAGATACACAAATGTAATCTTGGTTCAGAAGATAACACATGTGGAGATATCAAGATAAAAACCTTAGTTTTCTGTAGTTGAGACACTTTAAAAAAAAATTAAGCAAAAACTGGAACAAGAGAGAAATTTTAGGTAGATCATAAGCAATCTCTTTCCTATATTGATGCTCTTGTTTTGTAAGTGTCTTTCCTATTTTGTAACGAAGAACTTATCATCCTTTTCCTTTGGTAGACTAATAGTTGTTGGGCTCAAGTGAATCTGCTACGAACAAAGCACACTGCTTTCACAGAAATGACAACATTAACCACGCTGGCGTTGCAAACAAGCACTTTGTTAAGGACTGCGATAACTTCCCCAGACCTTAAACAGGATTCCCGAAGAAAGCAATTCTTCCCTTTCAGAAACCAGTCTGAAGCCAAAATCTACTCACTATTGCTAAGTCACCCCAAAGGATAAATTCCTCCCCAGCCGAAGTCCCCCAAACTATTGCATTTAAGTTTCACCTTACCTTTTGAACCAATCCAAGGCTTTATGCAGACAGTAAAAATTTAAATTTGTGTGCATGGGGAAAGTACACTTATGTTTTTTGCTAATAACCTTAGTTTGATTTTTCATTCTGCTGCACAGCTGACAGTGCATCATGCGTACAGGGCAAAGATATGCGCTCATCTATCAAAAATCTTGCTGGTGCAGTACATCAGTGTAGCTAAACTGGGAAATTGCCTAGCTGAAGATCTGCCCTCAAACACCTTCCTATGGCATTGCTGCATTTCCACTTCACTCTCACTGTCATGCTCCATGCAAAAATCAGCATAGTAAAAGACAAATTCATTCTTTTCTCTCTGTTTTCTCCATTCCTCCTGGCCCCAGAGGCCAACTTTCTCTTGAAGAGCCACTGCCCCTGAAACAATTTCAAATGAAGTGCTGAGGCTGTTTGAAATTCACCCGACACGCCATAGCTTCAGGCTAGCGATACAGTCCCAGTCCCAGAGAAGATGCAGGATTTCAAGGAGGGACTGACAGATGGCTGCTTTGTTTTTTTCACCCAAACATCACCAAAAGAGGACTAACAAAGCCCCTGGAATTAACAGCATTTCACATAAAACTGACACAGGTGATACAGGCTATTTAGGGAGGTAGGGGCAGAAGCCTATGTGGGCTGCAACACTGACCAAATACAACGAGAAGGTTGAGAGGGACAGTGTCTTTGAAGTGTACTTGGGATTCCACACTGGCAAGGAGCCGAGCTCGGTATTTGATTTTCCTTCACACACGCTCCCCCCTGCCTTTCTTTTCTTCTTCCTTCAATTCCCCAAAGTTCTATTTTCTGCTGCTTCTCAGACTTGAATCCTGGGCTCCTTTTAAAGTGTGGGGAAATTAATGAGCAAACTTAAAGCCTCATTCTTTTCTCCCAGCAGTTCGGCTTTGTGGGAAGTATGTAGGCGCGATTAACACTGTAGGAGTGTTTAGGAGAAAAACGCATCGCACAACAACCCTAATTTAATGAGATTTCATTTGTTAACTACTTTATGGCTGCCCAAAAGGAAAAGAAGAAAAATCCAAGACTTAATTTTCAGTGAAATTAATCCTAATGAAGGCAGAAAACTTTTAATCTATTGAATCTGAAGCAGTGCTAGTTGTCTTCATCTTATTATTTCATAACTTCACTGCAGGGAAATTAATCTGTTCAGTATAAATAATAGGAATTGCCATTTCGCTATCATTTAACCTCTGGTCAGGTAAATTCAATAGCAGGAACCACGGACTGGAGATAGGGTACTAGGCAAGAGAATTGCCTAAGCACAGACAGAAAGCAGCAGCAGCACCGAAAACACAGCAGCAGCCCATCAGCTCTCCAGCACAAGCCATTACTGCTCCCACAGCACACAGTTGGGCCAACAAGACTCAACAGCTGTTTCACAGTGTACGCCATGGATGCAAAGCCATGTTTCATAGTGGCACGCATCCAGTACATCTGAAGCTATCAATGCTTTTTTCCCATACTGCAAGCTAGTACATATAGGCCAGAGTAGGCTTGAAGAATCATTTCTTTGTAGCCCTGTTTTTTCCAGCTCTTAATCCTTTTCTCTGTGTTGCATAATCCTGGCTCATCAGATCCAGCTTTTCAGAGCATATTTTTCACTGCAGTTTGTAACAACTCCATTCTTCTGTCTATTCTATGCACAAACAAGAAACATGCTCTGCCAAAGCCTTCCTTTTGCTCCCTGTCTCCCAGGGCAGCAGTGCCAGGTCTGTCACTTCTCAGCTTGCTCCATCAACAGAGAGGTAAAAGCATCCAGGGAAAGCTCTAACCATTGCCCATGTCTCTAATCGTTAGAGCTGAAGCCACGAGAAAGTGGTGGCTTGCTTCCTCCTCAAGCAAGCAAGAAAAAAAGCCTATGCTCTAATAACACACATACCTGTGAACTGAATATTCTGTTCTTTTTACTAATTAATAATGAATTTTTAAGTAGATGCTCTAGAATCTTAAGCAAAGCAAAATGTACAGATTTCAGAAGAGCTCCATCGACTCAAAGAGAGCTGAGCATCCACCTCTGTGATCCTCACCTCTGCCTCTAGTCACTCAATCATTTATTTGGTACACTCTTGAATGATAGCATCAACAATTCAGAACGAGATCCCATATAGGGTATGTATGTCACTCTGTAGCAAAAAAGATTATCCAGAATAGTCTGTACATAGATATTTATGTTCTAGGAATCTCCCTCCCATTTGCTTTAAAAAAAAAAAAGAAGAGCGATACAACATTTTTCTTGCCTGTTAATGAAAGCCTCACACAGAAGCAGCCACATGCGACTGATCCTCAGCCACATGACAGTCCTTTTATGCCGCTCTTATCCACCTTATGTACACCGGCTCTTCTGCCAGCCTACAGAATCCCCTCTCTGCATCTCCTAATTTTCCCTACTGTGCCTCTCCATCAGCTTTAGTGATAGCCAGACAGGCAGCAGGGTTACTGTCTGAAGAGAGGCTTCCATAGTTTCTAGAGCTTCTCCCATCTGGTTAAGCTAGGTGCTTTAACCTGAGAATAAGTGCAGGTAAAATCTCAAATACTTTGTTGAGTTAGCTGGGCCAGGCACACCCCTGGCCAGCTCTTACCTGTGTAGTCAATGACAAATCCAGTGTTGCTGACAGATGCATCGCTTCGGAAAGCGAGGAAGAGGCTGTTACTGCTGCTCTCTATCCTCTCGGGTAGCTGGGAGCCATAAAAGCTTCCAATCAGGGGGCTGAGTGAATCGGGTCCATCATAAATATGAAGGAAATCATAGCCAGGCTCCAAACTGAAGCTGCAAAAACAAAGGAAGAACGCCTGAAGTATTAGCGTGCTACAGTGGCCCCTTGGAGAACAACGGAGACTGCGGTCTTGATGGGCTGTACAACCACACAGCTGAGAGACTGCTTCTGCCCCCAAGCAGCTTTTCCGCTAAGTACAGGACATTTCTATCTCCATTCCATACGTAAGGAATCAAGGACTAGTGATACAGTCAAGGGCACATAAGTCTTATGTCCAGTGATGTTACAGGGGTTTCTTATGCTGTACCAGTTACATGGCTATGTACTTTAAAAGCCACGTACATATCAAGGGGGAGCTGCAGTTGAAATATGTGCACATTCTCCCAGATTAAGGTAACATTTGAGAACAGATTATTGAGGACTAAGGGGCCAGTCCTACCAGGTTCGGTTTGGTTTCTCCAGGGAGATGACGACCCACAGGTGGACCCAGTTCACCCAGGCAGTGCCCCACAGCTGGGATCCCCTCCCCATCCCCACAAGCAGCCACAGAAAGGGAACCAAACAGCTCTCAGGTACGTACATATTAAACACTAAGGCAATGACATAATCAGGAGAGACAGTCAGCTTCCAGTCACACTCCTTCCCCGGTGGGTATGGCTCTGGATACTGCGGGGACAAGATCACTCCTGCTGGTCCTGTCAAGATACCTCCACAGGGAGCTGAAGGCAATCAAGCAAAGGGATGAGGCTTTGTCTTAGATAAACTTTAAAAATAGCAGATGAGATGCAGGAAGGGAGGAAAAAAAGAGAGAGGTGGATAGATAAGGGGACAGAGAGGCAGTTTGCGAGGTTGTCAAATGTTAAGATACGTATTACAAGAACTTGTAGTGGCCCTAACAGAAATGAGGGTTCTGTTATTCCAGACAGGGCACACAGAGAAAGAGAGGTATGGATGCTATTACAATCTTCGTAAGATATATGAGTGAGTAACCAGGAGAGAGAGAGATGTTTTATGCTTTTCTGTTGCATTTATTTAGGCAACTCCTCATCAAAGTCTGGACTGTTGCTAAGTAAGTGAAAACATGTTGTCTGGGACTAATGATTTGTTCGTGTTTATTACACTCACCAACATGTTAAATGCCAAGCTGATTGAAAAATCAATTACTACTTTTTTGAGGCTGAAACCGCCTGCATATATGTCCACTGTGGCAAATACTCATGATTGATTTATTACCGTCAGCCTTTCTGCAGTCTCTTCACGAGGGTCGATGCTGTAAAATTCACCCTGATGCTCTGATCAATCCTCCCAGATTTGGGATGGTGTGAGTGAGAGGGGAGCGCAGTCTGCATTAAACTCAGGTGTTTGACACTAACCAGCCTAAAGCAATGCAAACACCAAGTGGGAAATGAACTAATGTGGGACAGAAATAAGAGAGCAAATGTTGGAAGGCTCTTCCATGAAGGAGTATGTGTGTGTCCCAATCAGCTCCAACTAGGTGGCCTGTTATACAGTTACTATAAAACTGGTATTATCTGGCCACTGATTATTTCTCCCAGTCCTTTGCCACTGAAGGGAGGGAAGAAGCAAGACATTGCTTTCAGCTTTTTTGCAGTCTATCACAGAGATTACATCTCCTAAAACAAGACTGCCAGGCCTCTGTTCAAAAAGGACCCAACACAGTATCTCCAAGTCAAATTGCCTGCAGTAAAGATGACCCATGAGAATTCATCCTGCACCTAGATTAAGGCACTGGCTATGCATCTCTGAAAAGGACTGTGAGCCCAGCTTCTGGTGCGAAAGAAAACTCAACAGGAGAATGACAAGATGGGCATGACATGCAACAACATGACTTAGTTATAGCTCCAGGAAGACCAAAAGGACTGTCTCCATCAGGCTGAATGGGTGCCACACTAGATCATTAGGACAGTCATTCAGAAACCACCAAGTCATCCTGCAGGGAGCATAAATCCTATGCATGCTGCAGAAGCTTCCTAGCTGGCATTAAATCTGATGTTAGAAACACAATTAACTAATTTTCCTTGCTTGGGAAAAAACATTGCAGAAGAAGGAATGAAAGTTACAGGATAAATAATTATTGGCTAGCATTTAACTGGCCAGCAAATTCAATGTTTATTGCTCCTATGTTCCTAGCATGACTATTTTCATGTGTTCTTGACATATGAAAAAACACTTTTATAAGCTTCTTTTATCACTTTATGAACTCAAGAAGAATGTCACATAGTTCTTTCTTGTGAGAGAATTTGTCATCTCCTCATGCAGAAATTATTTACCCATTAGCCCAATCCTCTCTACCAACCCGAGTTTCAAAGAAGTCTTTAATTTTGACTTGTCAGGTTTAATATTGTCACTTACGTTGCATTCTTATTGTGCCAGACACTCCAGGGACAAACCTAAAACGTAGTTCTATGAGATGGCTGAGACACATGTACCTTGTTGTACACCTCTTCAAACCAGGTGGGACTCACCCCCTTCAGATATAGAAGTCTTGCGATGAAATTGGGCAAGGAAGTCAGTGCAATGGGAGGATTGATGCTTGCTCATACCTGTGCAGGAGGGAGGGTCCGGCTGCCAGAAAAATCTTTTCTCAATCTGCACACAAGTGATTTTGGCCTCCCCTTGCAGAACGTATCCTGGATTACACTGGAAGACGATGGAGTCACCTGCCTCTTTGCTGTCACCACTCCGGCTCCCATTCTGGGGAATCCCTGGGTCATTGCAGGAAGTGGCAGTGGAAACTGAAGAGCATTAAATATATATATATATATTTAATACAGGCTTGCATAATTTTCTCTTGGCTTATACCCATCTTTCTTCATTGAAAAATGAAGCACCTTCCTTATTTTCAGCTACTTTCAATATACTAAATTTCATACTAAAACTTGAAAGCTCCTTCCCTATTTGCCACAGACTTACCTGAAACACATCTGCTAATTCTTTGAATATATAATTGCAAAATATTTTGCAGATGATTGATTACCAAGAACTTCATAAAACTTCCCTCCTCCTCACACTGGTCCCTCCAGCAGAGACCTTCGATTGTTCTAAACACTGACTTTCAAACTGTATCAAATACAACCTTAGCTCCTTCATGTTCTAATTTCAGCCTAAACCGAGCTCTTTTTGCTCTAGTGTCTTACAACTGTTTATTTTTAGTGTACTTCTCCCAGTGCTTTCTCTGCAGTAGGAAGAAGCATCATTTCCAGTGGTGAAACAAAGCCATAGCAGGAAAAGACTACTGCATTTGCCATAAACTGCAGAGATCTATGACACACTACACACACAGTCTGGTTCCTGGCTGTTTCAAATCCCATGCTACCACCCCATCAAGAAAGCTACATTTCTTCCTATTTCCATCTTGACTCATTTGCAGAGGACAGTAAGGAAGAGAGGAAGGGAGATAAACCAGAGATTCACACTGCAGATGCCAAGCACTGGCTGTACTTAGACTCTGTCCTTAAACAGATACCCTAGCAATAACTTCGTTCTCCATCCTTCCTCCTTCAGTATCTCTTAAAGTTGCCACATACACAAGAACTGCCTTTTACTTTGCACTGAGCATCTGCCAGTCCAGCTGGTAAAGGCTCTGGGGAACAGCGAGTTCAAGTGCACTACACAGAGTGCAAGTTTGATGTATAATTGTGCACACGCGTGTTTACTTAATAAGTCCAGGCATTCACTGATCTTACATGGCATTTTTATAGAATTCTTTGTCAGACACATGCTGCAAAATAAACTAATCTGCTAGCACTTTTCACTTCCCTTGAGTGGGAGGGGAATTTAGCCTTTAGCCCTGTAAAGCATCAAGCCTGACCCTTCAGAAATACACGTGCTGCCCTCCCACTCTCGCTGCCACATCCCTCTGAGGTGTCGGATGGCCCCCTGTTGGTATCCCAGCCTCTCTCCCTGAGCGCCTTCTCAGCTGGGGGCAGGCAGCACAGCTTCTCTGCTGACTGAGCTCATGGCCTGTCAACACTACAGTTATTTAACAGTAGGGAAAGTCCTGGAGTAACAGAAGTTTTGCAAGCTTATACAGATCATTAAAGTTCACAAGATCCAAAACTGTATACTTCTGAGCTTAGGGCCGACTACTTAGTCACACCTTGTGAACAAAGGCTTTGAACAGAAGCATTCAGTAAAGACCAGCTCTGTATCAGGCAGCAGAGCTTATTTCCTGCTACGTTGATATGAGTCCATTACACCTAGCCAGTTTACAGCAAGCTCTTCTTAAAAGAGCCAGAGGAAATCCCTCTCTCTCTTTCTGTGCAACTGAAGATAAGGCAAGTTAGCAGCCCATTCTGCGACACAAGCCTGGCAAAGAGTGAGGAAGGCAGAGCTGTGCTCAGTAGCAAAACTGTTCCTCTGTCATGGTTATCCCAGAAGGTCTTGTGCCAGTGCAAACTCTTCCCAAAGAGCTGGCCTGCTCTCCAGGCCATGCAGCGCACCCAGAACAGAGAACTATGGGCAAAGACTTGGGAGACACAGAATGAGCTCTGCTGCTTTGATATGCCTGAGTCACAGAAAAGTGGTATCATCATTCACCCAACAGTTCCCTGAGCTATTTACTACCATCTCCAAAATGGGCACCTGCTTGGGTGGTTACTGAATATGTCAGTGAAGGCCTGCATCCTGGAAACCTCTGTGTGAACACTGAAATGTATCACCCCAATGTAACTGAAATAAACGTACTTGCAAGGCCAGGTTTTTGGTAATGACCACCAGGACTTAGGCAATGATGGACTGCAGTTGCATTACGTGTAGTGTTGCTGCTTACAATGACATCCCTACAGCAAATAGAGCTTTTGGGGATCTGCATCTCAGGGGATCCAATTTGAGGGATTTTAAATAGACTTGGTTTTCAGAGACCACTGACCAACTGCTCTCAGAATGCCCAGGGGAAGCTGCCTGTATACTGGTGTTTCTAAGGGACCCATTGGGAACATGGTGGAAAATATCTGTAATTCCTTTTGAGTATTCCACAGTGTACTGCTCTAGATCTTGCTGCCAAGTTCACCACTGTGAAGGTGACTGTAGCAGAGGGGAGCACAGAATTTAACTGCATTGCAAGGACAAAATACATGAGTTTCTTCTATTTACAGAGACTCAAATGCAGTAGAGCACAAATGGCTGGAAGATTGCACAGTTCCTGCTATTGAGTTCAATACAATGTCACTTGCTCACCACCAGTACTTCATAGATGGACCCTTAAAACTACTTATCAGTAAAGCCAGATTTGGACAATGCTGAGGAAAGAATATAAAGCCTACCTGAAAACTGAACAGCGAAGCCCTGCTTGCTTGTGAAGAAGTCAGTGTTGAACTGAAGGATGACAGAATTGAAAGTACTGTGGACATCGCTGGGCATACTGGACCCACTCATCTCCTTTAGGAGGATTCCGTTCTCCACCGGACCATCCCAGATCCTCAGCACGTCGTGGAACTCCTCGGTGTGGAAAACCATGAAATGGAGCCTGTGCAGCAGAAAGAACTGGAGGTCACACCACAAACTAAGCTCTGCCTTCTTTCATGGAAGGATAAGAAAGGTGCTTGCTACCAACCTAAGGTACCTTGGCCCACTGAGTGTGTTCTCTCCTGTTATCTGCCACCCCCCTCAAAGTATTTTAGCCCTCTACCAAACTTACTCTGTCTATAAAAAACAGGATCTCTTAGTGGGATACCTCCCTCGTAAAACACTCACTTCCATAAATGGAAGACAACTGAGTCATGGATACTAATGTTTTCTGAGAAATCATCCTTTGTGCTGTTCCCTAAGCAAACAAAATTACTAATTTCTCCTAAAAATCTTGAGCAGTAAGGTAAAGGTCCAAAAGCCAACCATGGGCAGCGGAAAAATCCCCAGCTGGAAGATGACTGTTGGTTTTACACTGAGGTGCTCAGACATTACAATGAGTAGCTGTCACACAGACAAAAGGCTCAGTCAAGGACACACCGGCACCCTGCAGCAGAGAGGCACAGAGGCTCTGAAGAGGAGGACGGGCTTTGTCCTTGGTTTTACAGAGCTCTATTACAGATAAACACAGAAGTATTGAGAAACTTATTCTAAAAGGAAAATGAGCAGTAAATGTGCTAAGGTCCCTCCAGACAACTGATGTATATTCACGCAATTCACACATTGTTCCCATGTTGCACACAGCAACCACCTTGGCTGTCCTTTTGCTTTTTTGTGTCCTACAAGGAACAGCTTTTTGTCAAGGGCCAGCATCTACTGATAAAATGCATTGATTTTTGTTACCCGCTCTCAGATCAAAGAATGTGCTCCTGGCACCAAGCTAATCTCGTATATCAGGGGAAAAATGGAAAGGAAAACAACCACCACCACATGTATTTAAAACAGCATCATGCTGGAAAAGAAACCCTTAGCAGGGAATTAGGTGCCCCAGAGGTTAATAAAAAAGGGCAGAAAAGGGTGCGTGTTGGGGGGGATGGTAAACAGGCAAGCGCAAATTCTGCATGCTGGACTGAAGCGTGTGAGAGGAGAAAAGTGGTTGATACAGGAAAGGGTTTTTACACTTTTAATAAAGTTTTGGATGTTGCAAAACTGTATTCAGATCAGCTAACAGAGTAACTTCAGCAAGAAATAAAGGAAAAGTGACGCAGCGTGAGCCAGCTCTCCAAAATACACAATAAGAAGAGAATGGAGAGAAAATAGAAACTAAGAAGCTGGTGGCTGGCAGTGAAATTACACTGTGCTCTCCACGAGGTATTTATTACAATGCTCTGAATGCAGATAGCATTTCCTTACTGTGTGTATTTTATAGTTTTGTCTGCCCTGGAGAGAGGGCTGCAAAGCCTTCACCATTTGCATCAAATGCTCTTTAGTACATAACTGCCTGCAGCAAGTGCTACTCGGAGCTCTTGCCTTTTCCTGCTTTTAAACTAAAACAGGACTCTGCCTGTTTGGCACTTCCACAGAAAATTCCCCAGGGAAAGCCCAAGATGCTGCCAGGAGTCATCATGGTGAGGAAACTCACTGCAGAGCCTGCACCAGCGACAGACCTAGCTGGGTGGGAGGACAGAAGTGCCCTCCACACCCAGGAGGGCCCTGGTGGCACTCTGGGAGGGGACAAACTTGGTCCCAGTATCAACCCGCAGTGTGAAGCTCCTCACTTCCCACCCTGGGCTGGGGGCAATACCGCACCGCATTTCTCTCCACCAAAACAACCTCTGTTGTGGAAGGGCGCAAAGCAGCTGCTACACAAATCCAGACTTTGCAAAGAGCTTTTGGATCTTCCAAGATGAGAAGTACCATCTAAGCATAAGATACTGTCATAATTATTGTTACACCCAAGGGAGTTGTCAGCTAAAGGCTACGATACATCAGGGTTCAGTCCTTGTCACTCCTGCACTTAAAACGTCAGCCAAACAGAAGCCATTCAGTTGCCTCTGTTTTTCATTGCTACGTTAGCACTGGGGGAAATACCACCGACACGCTGAAATGAGGCTAACGCGGGTAACTCCAGGCACGCCACTCTGAAACGGGGACAGAGATCTGCAAACTGCACTGAGATAACCTGCAAAAATAAAACAATCAGGTCCTGGGCTTAAAACCCTGGCAGCCCACAGAGGGAAATGAGGAAGCATTTGCTTGGCTGCTTTCCCATTTATCCGGGGCAAACATAAATAAACAAGGTAGAACCATAAAAAGAAAAAAAAAGGGGGGGGGGGGGGGGAGGAGACACACACAAATAACAC